>JAMXBB010000081.1:0-28614 GCA_024138015.1 Lumnitzera littorea | reverse complement strand
GAGTGTCTAAATCATAAATCTTTGAAAAACATGCTTTTTTTTTTTTTAACTGATTTTACATTTTTTCCTTTAGATTTAATCATAACAAGAAATACTAAAATGGTTAGGTAAGAATCTATAGGCATATTTTTCAAAGATGTAAGTGTTTACTTGATTTTAAAGATAAGGGGCAAATCATGGATGAAACAAATATAAGCGGGTGTACTCACAACTTACCAAAAGAGAAAATCGAACCCTAATTTTCCTTAAATCAAGTGACTTTTTCTAAATTTAACAAGTGGATCTAGCTAGTGTTTAAATTAAACCTCATAGTGTCATACAATAATGTGATTTCACACTGGTTTCAAGCTTTATCTCTTTAAAAAATCATTTTCCAGAAGTCATATAGATAATGCAAGATGGTTTATATATGAAAATTTACATGGTTCAAAACTGATCATATTTGCCAAATTTATATGTATAACCAACCGATATAAAACCTTAAGTCCATTTCATCTTGTGTGATTTTATATTTATTGGTTAGTAATCTTCCAAACTTATAGAATGAGACTTAACAGTAATACATTAAGTTCACTACTTAATAATAATAATAATATATATATATATATATATATATTTTGGGATGAATCCGTGACATCTTCCTGATTTCGAAACATATCGTTTTCCTATATGGTTTGTATTTCAAGTGGGGGCAGAACCTGATCTCTATTACATTTGTTTATTTCGCATGTGGAAGAGTGGATAGAGTTTTCGCATATAAAAATCATATAAGATGTAGGGGAAAAGAACACCGACGTTGACCCACAACTAAAGATTAGATGCACCAACGAAAGTCCATTTAAATTGGCGTGGCTTTTACTGCCTGGCAGCCTAATTGCAACTTTCATCACATGTATTTAGTTTTAAATCAACTTTTTTTAACAAATTAAAAAAAAAAAAAGAAGGTATGATGTTCAAGTCACACATCATAACTTAAATCGAATTTGATTGTCCAATTTAACTAACTTATCACACCTAATATGTATATCAATTTTTTTAGAAATAGGTGATAATTAAATGATCAATGCTAATTGAAGGATTATGATATCTGAATTCTAGAATGTATAAGTTCTATGATGGATTTTTTTTAGCTTTATTTTAATGATGTTCCATTCAAGTGCTTATAATTTGTTCAAATATTTGGATGGAAATAGAAAGATGTCTTGATAGTTGGTATTTTCATTATGAATGACCAAAAATATTGTTATGCCCAAATTCTTAGATCGAAAATGATGGGAGTTGGTTGATATGGTCGTGCGCATATAATATGCATATCGTGATTTATGTGATTTTAGAGTAGTGACGTAAAGATTATACATGAAAGAATACTTAGAAAGAGTGATTAAGAAGATCAAAAAATAATGTCAAAGTCTCAAATAATACACAAGTGATAAATAAGAAAACCTAAAGCTTTATATTTTTTAGCAGTTGAACTTACTTTTCATTGAAGTAGTTGTCTGAATTTTGAGAGTAGAACTCCTGTAGTGGAGTATTATTTCTTTGATCTCTTCCAAATGTGCCAAATGATGAGGCATTGTTAAATATTTTATAAACTCTTGGACTTGTACGTATGTCAAATCGACAAGCAAGATGAAACATAGAATTCAAGGATCATCTTGATGAAATTGTCACAACTCTAAGTCTTGTAGCATTTCTTATTGAGTACATAAACCCGCTCAAGAGAGTATTATCTATCTCACATTAGATATAGGTGTTAAGTGAACTATTGTGCTTTAGTTTCCCCTACTTAAGCCTTTGACTAGTCATAATCCTAACTTAATGGCAAGCAACGCACAACCATGTACCATGCTCCCTATTAGAAATAGGCATTTGGTGAACTATTTCATACAACATCCTAACCTAAGCTTCCAACATTGGAACTTCCATTATGTCTCCTCCTTGTGATTAATCAATAATCAACACCTTATCTTCATTGGAAATGAACTTGAAATGTAGTCCAATTTTGAAATCCCACCTAGGCTTTTGGCATAAGAACAACTAAGTTAAACAATAATTGGCAATTAGTAATTATATGTTGAATAAGATTAATTCCAATTTAGGTACATAGATTGGCAATCTAGCTAACCTTCATAGACAAGATGCAATGCAAGCTTAAACAAGGGGCTTCAATTGGATGAAAAGGGGATTCAATTAGCAAAGAAAAGGTTTAATTAACTAAAAAGGGATTAGGTTTAATTAACTAAAGAAAACTTCAATTGGTGAAAGATAAGGTTAGATCAGTTGCATTTTTAGCTTGATTAACAAAGCTAAGTGTTGATTGACTCTCTTTGAGTAAATTTTAACAAATTAAGACTCTAAAGTAATTGAGTAAATACTTTAGGTTCACCTTTTCTTAATTGAACTACTTCTTCAAGGAATCATAACACAAATATTAGCTACTCTTTCCCCACTAAGTGAAATTTTAATCAAACTCTAACTACAAACATCATAGCCCCATAGAATTGCTTCTAGTATATATATATATATATATATATATATATTTATATTTATATTTTGTATAATCTAGCTTTAATATTAGAATTGAATCTTCAAACTCCCATAATCTAATTATCGATCTAAGCCCTTAAATTGGTTTGTTTTAAAGTTATGTTCTAAGCTAAAGAGAATGTTACTTGATCCTTTCAAGTTTTTGTTACGTTCGTGTGATAATCTTTATAGGGATGAACAAAGATTCATCTCGTTTAGTTGGTAGAGCAACTCTAGGATGTATTTTCAACGTGCTTGGAGAGTTTTTTTTTTGGTGATTTAGGTCTTGTAAATACTCATATGATACCTATTCATAGATATGTGCCTACTTTTATATAGTTAGATATAAAGTTATATGTTTTGAAACAAGAACTAGAGTAGTTGATCTTTTAGCCCTTATTGTTGTGGTAGAAAATAGGACTATTTGTAGGTGTTAAAGTGGATAAAACAGTACTTATCATCGAATTGATACCTTAATTCATTCCTTCAAAAAAAATGTTTAATCATGCTATGATCCCTCCCTCCTGGATCTCCACTTTATCCTTGAGAGAGAGAGGATTGGGGAAGGTAGAAAGGAAAAATTAAATGAGTTCTACTAATGGAAAGGGTTTTTTTTTTTTTTCATTTAAGATTTATAAATGATCCTTCCAAGAATCAAAACCGTTCTTTTTCCTTTGTCGTGCTTTTCGAAAGGGGGAATGAATTTCATGAAAAAGCTGTTTGAAAAATTCGTGGACGCTATTTTTATAGGTTAGAAGAAGGAGAAAAAAATAAATAAATAAACAGAAGGTTAAATCGATGTGTCTCATTTTATATGATCTGTTTACATTCCTAAGAGCTAACTTTTTAAGGTTGCTTTTCTTCCACAAACTTTTTTCGCGCGAATCACTTGAAAAAAACAAAAAAACAAAAGAGGAATCTCTTTATCCGATAAATCTCAACCTTTTTGCCACCCCTTTTTTTTTTTACGAAAATTATATATAAAAAAAAAAAAAGGAAATAAAGTTCCTTTGATATTATGTATGTATGTATGTATATATAGAGTCATGCATTGAATTATTTCATGAATAGGTATATTTATATTGGTGTAATGTATTTATTTCAAATTATAGATAGGTACGTACCAATGATATGTATGAAAAAAGAATAATAATAAAAAACGTGAAAACATGTGCGATAGTGGTGTTTAAAAAATAAAATAAAAAAACATGTGCCATTCAAACCTAATGACTGTGGAAATGTGTAACACCTTTTCTATGGTTAGAATGAAGAGAGGTTATTGCATATAATAAAGGTGATTTCTGACAACATGCGAACCATAGATATTAGTTTAGATACAATTTCTATAGGAAGAGGAGAACTCTTATGGTTCGTGGGATGGGTGTAACTTTCTAACTAGAGAATATTACTTATTTATAAATAGAAGTACAGAGAGGCACGTCAGCTAAGATCACTCCTCCTTTATTAGAGAAGGATATAATCGATAAATTTATTGTTTATGATAGGGCTTATTTTATTTTTCTTTTTTCTTTTTTTTTTATTTTCCTTTTTGACTTCTTTTTGAAAATAAAATAAATCAAAACGTAAATATGATGATTTTCAAAATCAAAATAAATCTGTATGCTTAAATTTGCAGAATATGCTACGAGAGTAAGAGAACTCTTTTCTTTTATAATCATGTTCATTCATATTCTTTGCTTAAGCATGTCATGTCGTGTTAGTTCTACAAGCTGTGTCTATCACCATCATATTCAAGCTACAAGGGTCGACATTAATGAATTCTCCCGGATCTTGCACTTAATTATAATAGGAGTGATTGTTCAACAGTCTAGTACCATCATGTTCATGTTATTATGGTCGATATTAATGAATTTTCCCAGATCTAGTATTTTTAGTTTAATCATTGTATAATTTTTCTATCAACAGTTTTATAGATTTAAAATGGTCGGATAAAATGGAGTTAAAAACAAGTTATAAGCATTAACAATGAATGTTCATGTTGCAAAACACCAAATAGGTATTTTACTCTTAATTATAATAGATAAATGGCATTTTTTTTACAGTGAGATTTAAAATAAAACTCTATAGAGCTAAACTTACTACTATTTTTCAAGAGATTTAGGTGAAAATATAATGTAGGAGTGAGAATAAAAAAGAAATAGAAATTTACAATGGGTATTAGTCGCACTCCTACCATCTCATCGAGCTTGAACTGAAAAATAATAATGATTTGGATTAAATAAACTCTTAACGTTGGGGTAGGCTAAATTTAATTCCCTCCTCCCCAACATGTAATAGATAATTGAAAAAAGGGTAAAAAGATCGTACCTCATAGAATAAATCAAAAGATTTGTAATGAAAAGTAAAGATGATATAATGAATACTTTTACAGCTTGGCCAGAAGAACTCGTGAAAAAAATGAATAAGATGGAATAATATTAAATTTACTACTTGAGTTTTTTTTTTTTTTTTTGAATTTTACTTATGAAATTTGAAATTATTAAATATCATATTATCTCTCGTCATTTATAATTTTACTTTTGGATCATTAGCAACTTCAAAATTCAACTAAAACTTGATAATCAAAATTTCCTTTTCGATATGACATTTTATAACTTCAAAACATAGATATAAAACCAAAAAAGAAAAAAATTTAGGTTTGGGTAATAGATTTGACATTATCCCATGAAAGTTTTGTTGAATGTATAAATTGGTCCTATATGTTTCAAAATTCAATAATTTTTATATTATTACGTTTTTCTTCGCCAACTATTATCAATATCATGTTGCAACCTTAAAATATTGGAAAATCTACGTTGTGATTTTGTATATATATTTATTTCTTAAACTTTCGATTTTAAGAAAATACTAAAACCACATCAAAACGATTAACTCATAAGGTTGTCTACGGGAAGTACTCAACTACACGTAAGTTGTCATGGCGGAATAATGCTTGTGACAACGAAGTTGCGTCTTTAATGGAAAAGCGATACGTAGCTTGTTATTAATTTTAGAAGAAAGTAATAGCTTGCTAGGTTTTGCAATTTAGGTTGAGTCTGAAAATAAAATTCCCTTACTGCATTCGGGACAAATTTGCATGTCGCAATGTAGGAGTAGAAAACGGTGTGTAAGATCCTTCTGCCTTTTGGGTACTATCATTCCTGCCTCATAAGGTGCCTCTTTTTGTTTAAAGGAAAAGAATTATATTCCAAAAGTAACATATATACCTATATGTGAAACAGTAGGAATAATATATACACTTACAGTTAGAGATAAGCAAGTACAAGTTAAGTATGGTATAAAGTCTTATCTATATCTTATTTTAATAATTCTCAAAATTTTAAGTAGAATTTTGCTCTGGAGCACTTTGAAATCTTCATAAAATCTATACTATATAAAACCTATAGAATATACTATATACTATGGAAATTGTAAATTTTTCTATTATATATAATATTAAAATTGCAAGATAAATATTCAATAACCTGAGGCTATCAATGTTTACATATAACATTGATAGATTCAATAATATTGATTGGTTCAATAATGTTTACATAAGATAAATATCCTGTGGAAGTTGTAAATTTTTCTATTTCATATAATATTAAAATTGTAAGATAACTATTCAATAACTCAAACCTATCAATGTTTACATAGCATCCCATTCATTCAAATTGTATTAAGGTACACTCCTCAGGCAAATTTATCTTTGGTAGAACATAAAATTTATAAGGTAGATAAATATTCAATGCTTGAACTTATCATTATTTACATAACATCCTGTTCATTGAAATTGTATTGATAAGGTACACTCTCAAGACAAGTTTATCTCTAGTAGAACATTAAATTTATAGGCTAGAACATAAAATTTATAAGGTAGCTTATCTAACCTGAGGTACTAAAAACAAATCCATTATATGGTTTGCAATATTTGGTAGTGCAAAAAATTACTTTACAATATAAAATAAATATATCCTTTAAATTTCCAAAAAATAACCCTACATCAAATTCCCCAGTCATAATACTAAACTTTATTGAAATGCAAGATATGAGTAATTCATTTTTAAAAAATTTTTAATGTTTCCAATTACAAAAATCTGTTTTTGACTCTACGTATACCAAATATGGTACAAATAGTATTAGACTATCCTGTTTTTCTTATATTACACTGTCTTATTCTTTTTATATTGTCTAGTTCTATTAAACAAATACTATCTTAGGGTATGAGTTTAGAAGTGGGCTGAAGATAGGATGAAAGACACCATAACAATACGTTGAAAATTCTCATAACACAACATCAGCCTTCCATAACACTGCAATTAAGGACTTGACATAAAGCCTTATAGCTAGTGGCTTTGTTGTGTCCAATTCGGCTTCTACATCTTAACTTGCTTTGTCTTTGGTACATAAGGTTAGATAAGCTAACTCCTCAACTTGTGTTAAGCTAAGTGGGTAATTAATTAACAACAAGAAAAATAACAGCTAAGTATATTTAATCATATAATTATATGTATGTGTATGTGTACGTGCGTGTGTGTATGTATGTATACGTATGTGTGTGTACGTGTACATACTTATGCATATATGTAGGAGGGTAGGAGGATATATATAAGCTAGATATCTAGTTGACTGTTGATTTGGTTGACACAAGATGTTAGTCCCTGGAGTAAGCATTAAGCATATGAATCTCTAAGCATGTGGGTCTCTTTAACCAGTTATTAAAAGCTAATAATTCCTTTGAAAAATTGAGAGAGAAGTAGTTGAATGAGATATTTGTTGGTTGAGTCAAATAGTTAAGTCATAGATCAACTTATAATGGTTCATGTGAGTCAATAAATAATGATGAAGTGGCTAGTTGGTTTAAGGCATAAAAATCCTAGCTACTCGAACTAAGTGGGTTTTAGACTATCTTTAGCTAACCTTTGATTTATAACTTAGGAAAAACCCATTATCAAGACATTACTATCTTAATAGGCAATGAGTTGACAACTAATTGTTAAAAACAGGTAGAGAAACTAAGATGAGATGGTTGATATAGTTTTAGTGTCGAAGTTTATAAGAACTCGCAATAGATGCATTAAGGATTGACTTTTAATAGCTAGTTTGAGGTTAGAAAATCAAAAGAAGATGCTAGTTTGACTCCAATTGACTTATAGGTGATTGGGTGCATAGGCAATGCACTAATCTTTGATAGTTAGAAATGGGTCGACAAATCGGGATTACATTTTTCTTTTCTTTTCTTTTTTTGTCAAAAGGAAAATTTATTTAGTAATCAAGTTTGTTGGATGGAGATTTTAGTCCACTAATGATAGTCTAATAAAAAGGATGAGGGTTCATCAGCATTATAACTATAGCTTATTCGATGCTTACCTCGAGTAGCTACCCAAAGCATGTATATTAGCTTTCTTAGATAGTAACGAAAAAATACAGCTAGAAAACAATTCTCCAAAGAACAAATGTCTCTAATAATAGCCTAAGATTGCCATGAAAGAGATTATTTGTTGGAAATTTGATTAAATACTACTTTGGAATATGTTACACCATGATTCTTTGCCAACCTTTACCTCTTGTTGTTAACAGTCCCTCCTTCATAGCCGATGCTTCTACAACTTCTATGTTATTAGCCTATTCTTATAGTGAAACTTGCAAAAGTTGTCCTAAAGCATCTTTACGAAGAACACCTATCCCCCCTCTTTCTTCTACTTAAATCAAAGCCCTATCACAATTTATTTTAATAAAGTTATATTTTGGAGGCAACAATATATCAAGAGTAGACCATGAAAAGCCATCTTCAACAGATTCGTTTCTTACCAAATTTTGATCATTTGGCTGGACAACATCATAGTGGTTTGATATGCTATCTCTAGGATCATGTGCTCTAACTCTCTAATCATTGCTTACAAGAAATTGTTTGCTTGTACAAGATGCTGCAAACGATAGCTTCTAAGCTCCTTCACTTCATTTAAAATAGCAAAACTGACTTTATTATGGCCTTCTCTTAGAAATTTGAATTATTTTGTTTAATTTGATTCCTACACTAATAATTAAGTTATATGTAGCATATATGTCATAAGCATATTCTTTCATATGCTCTCGAGTGGCACTTAAACATTCTTAAGCCCTTCTATAGTGCTAAGTCAATCTAAACCTACACACACACAAGTGTGTAGAGAGAGAAACTTTGGAGAGAATGGAAACTTCACTAAAGAATGAATGATATACAATTGAGGGGAGACCCCTTATATATGCAAGTGGCTCTTTTAAATGGATGGCTATGATTTAATCAATCTAAGGGCTTAGATTAAATCCTACCTAACACTTTAACTACCACCTCTACCTATTCTACAGTCTATGGTACAAGGATCTAGGGCCTTCTAAAACCTTCTAGTACATTCTTGGATCTAGAGTATTTCATGGTTTTGAATATCTCAACCCATAATTCTTCTAGGTAAGCCTCCTTCTTAGCATACACTCTTCCTAATCGATCTCTTGGGGTGCCTAGTGGGGTATCCTTAGGGCTCCAAACAATCTACTCGTAACATTCTCCCCCACTTAATCAAGCAATGCCCTTTTTGTGGCTTCCTCCTTGAGTCTTCATCTGCTTTATCTTTTGTCCTTGACTTCTTAGTAGGAAATTCTCCCCAACACTTGTCCTCATTTACCTTCTTTTGTTGGTCTCCTCCTTTGCCTTAATTTCTCTTAGTTTATATCCTGTTGTTAGTACTCCCAACTATTTCATTGATTTTTTTAATCTTAAACCTTAGGGAGCTCCATCAACAAGCTCTTATGAAAATCTTCCTTATTAAACTTACGTCATCTCGTTCCTTAAGTGATGCCAACACATTTGTTTTATCCCCTATTGTGATTAGCATCGCTGTAAGGAACTTTGCTGCTTGACTCATCTTTCTTATCATTGGAACGATAAACTGGGAGTTCTCACTAAGCAAACAAATGTAGTTGGATAGAAGAATAATGATGGCGTTGATCTTATCTAAGAATTATGCTGCTCAACTCATCTTCCTTATCATTGGAACAACACACTGGGAGTTCTCACTAAGCAAACAAATGTAGTTGGATCGGGGAATAATGATGGTGTCAATCTTATCTAAGAATTATGTATTGACAAACTTAAAGCCATCCATAGGGACTACCTCTATGTTCTCCTTCCCATGGCAACTCTAATACTAAAATCAACATTCTTCACCACTCTTAATGGTGGGAATTCCTTAGAGTTTACAGTTTTGAGTCTGTCTTTACTCTTCTTAACCCTTAGCCCCAATTTTATAGTCGCATCCTTATAAATGAATAAATGTGCGACTCTCGTATCTACCATCGCATTTACTATCTTCCGTGTTACTATAGCTTCAATGTACATCAAACCCTTCTATTCATTAGCATCTCGGGACTTCATGGAATAAAGGAGATAGATTGTACCAAGTTGACCCTTTTGTTCTTCATCAAACTTATCCTCTGCAAGGAGAGCATCTAAACATCCCTTCTTTGGATGGTGTCAAGCATAATCTGAGTCATCATAGAAATAACACTTTAACCATCGAGATCTTCTCCTTTCTACCATCCTTTTCCTTCTTTTTAGCAAACTTGGAGATCGCTTACTTATTCTCCTCCTTTATTATTCATAGATGGCCAATCTTTTGCTTGGAATTCCAAAAGGCCCTCTATAGCATCAATTGCTTTGGAATTCCAAAATATTATTATTATTATTATTATTTTGTTAATTACTATCATATTATAGTCTTAGAGGAGAGGAAATCAAAACTGATTCATTCTATAGAAAAATCAATCTTTATATTATTAAATTATAATAATTTTAGCACTGATTTATTAGTGGCTTAGGTACAGTAAGTTTTTCATAGCTGACTAATTGATAGGAACAAATGATGAACTAACATGCTTTAATGAGTTTGGATATGACAACATGCTAAATTGAAATTGTGTAAAAATCACGTGCTTCTAACCTAAAATGTGAATTTCTTAAATATATTATATTATATTATTTATTAACACTATAACTTATAAGATATCGAAAAGGAGGATTGAACCAGTTCGAATGTATTTTGATAGAAAATATACAAAGTGCTATTGAGGAGTGAAATTTTTGCTATATACCTAAGGATGGTCGTACGACAGAACAAATCTAATTACCATGGTGCCTAAATGCACTGCAAAGTATATTAATCACGGTATGAAAGCATGCCCATAGTATAATACCAATAGTAATGTACCGACCAATTTGTACACCATAGTAAAAATATTTATTTGAGCAATCTATTGTCGACTGGGCCATTTGAGAGGTAAAATAAGAGCCACTTGAGTGGATATAATTATTCGATTGGATCATTCTAACTGCGGAATCTAAACCCAAATAATCTCCAGTTCATGAATTGGATTACAACCCTTATTTTAATGCAACTACATTATTTGAATTTATTAATATGAATTTTGAACAACTGGTGCTTGCAATTTTTACATAAGTTTTGCAACTTGACAGCAATGTGCTATCCCACTTACGAGTTTTGCATGTTGGACGGTGGAGTGGAATATCTTTTGTATATCAAATAAATTTAAATCTACCCAGGATTATAGTAGCCTCAATAATATATTAGTTAGGTTTATCATTTGAGAATTTCTCTAGGAATAGGACTAATCAACCAAGGGGAATTGAAAAAGGAAAAGCAAATGATTATGATCGATAAACTTTATCGATAGCTATTGTAGATTTTGACTTTACACCAGTCTACATTAATACAATGCGGGTTTAGAATTTAGTACTATTTAAGTAAAAGAGGATCAATACATATAAAATTTTATATGCTTTAAGAAATCATCCGAAATTGTCAGAATTAACATTTAGTAATAGATCTTTTCTTTTTCGAAGTGGTTCCTTTGACAGGCAGATCTCGATTTCATTTCTAATATCAAATTTTTATAGCCGATTTACCATGTTAAACGGAACAAGATTTTAAAGTCATAGCTGTTATTATGAAATGAAATGAAGCTGTAATAATTTTTTTATGGATAATATGTTGCCATTCGTTTATTTTATTAAATGTATTTTGAATGAATTCCAACATTAATTAATTATTGATATATTCCAATAATAATTATTTAATATTTTTATGATAATAAATTTTTTATGAATTGTTATTATGGGTTTAAAATATAATTAAATGCTGTAATATATTTTTATTAAAAAAAAGGATAAAATAGAATTATTATTACAACGATCATGAGAGAAGCGCAAGTGATCCAACAGGAAAAAGTTCGGGAAACCGGATGGCCGATCCCTTCAGTACCTTTTCTTTTCACAAGTTTAAAGTCTGCTCATAGAGGTTATGTTATTTACATATTCATTATTATTTTTTTTTTTTTAACCTCGAGCCCACAAATTTAGCCTGGAATTGACCCGTTTAGGATGGGGTCGAAGCAGGTCCTATGCTATGCTCCATTTCATTTCTATATATTTCATTTCTATATATGAACTCATTGAAATAGATTATAATACGTAAAAGCGGTTCATATTTAATTCTAGAGAAGCACATAAAAGAATAGGATTATATATATATATAACATTAACAATGTCCATCATGTATATGGCTATTGATGCTATAGATTCGTCCACAAGGATAATGGAAGATTTAATTTCAACTGCATTTGATTATTCATTTTTTTTTTTTTTGCCATTCATTTAATTATTTATTGAAGACTGAAAAGTAGCACCACTAGGTGTAATATTATGACATAGCATATCTTAGGTACCTATCACTTTTATAATTTAATGATAAGAATCTAGTCTTTTAATATGATAAATATTATAGAATCGTTTTAACTTTTATTTTTTAGTATTTTAGTGTTTATATTTTATATTTATACAATTTAGTGCTTATACTTTTTAAAAATTGTAAAATACTGTCTTTATTAAATTGTAAACTTATGATTTAGTACTTATTAATAGTATATTACAAACACTAATTTGCAACTTCTAAAATGTACATACACTAATGTATAGATACTGAATTGCCAAAAGGTAAAAATTGAAATAATTCTATAATATTTATCCATCTTTTATGGAATAGATTATATTTAGTTTTTCTTTTTAATAGTTGTAATAATAGTTTTTTTTTATTTATTTTACTTTTACGCATATAAGATAGATGCATGCATGCTAATAGAATATTAAAACATAATTATGCTTCTATCTAATGTACAAGTAAATATTATATTTATCCTTTAAGCCTTTGGAATGTAGATAAAAGAAATAATTGAAAAAAAAAATCTCACACGACATATTATAGGTATATATAATAATATCTAAAATATACACTAAATCTAAAAATAATATTACTTATATTAAAATTAAAAAGAATAATTAAACTCCATTCATTATAAGAAAAAATAGCACTTGTGCCGATGTACCACTAAATTGAGGAAAATTTTAAAAAGTAATATAAAATGGAAAATAGATCAAATCCAAAAGTTAGAAACTAATTAAAAAATGAGAAATCCTTTTTATTAAATGTAGATGAGAGCTTCCAATTGGTTTGATCATGTGAAAGTCACACGAGTGTCACATTACACATAGCAAAAGAGTAATGACATGGAGCTGATTAAATAATTATAGGCTTTTAGGTTTAATGATATCAGTTAGATCGTTTTAACGATTGACAAACGGGATAAAGTTTTATTAATTTCATAATTATTTAAAATGAGGTTACAAGAGTTCAAAGTTAATAACCTTTCTTATAGTTCACGAGTCTATCTAAGAAAAGTTGTATACGAACGATTTGATTCAATAATTCTTATTTCGATCTTACCAATCCAAATCTCCTTCATTCATTTATTTTAATATATGAATCACACTTTTTAAATCTTATTATCCAATTCAAATAATCAAATCTAAATAAATAATAGACTTGATCTAATAATTAATATAATAATTTTTAACCTTTTAAGTAAAAATAAACAAACTCATGGAGATGAAAGTATCCAAAGTTCCTTACTTTTAGGTAAGAACAAAATAATGAGGGAAAGACCAAATAGATATATAAAATCAACAAAGTCTATTTAATTATTCCTATATATATATATCTATAATTTAATGTCTTAACTCCGCTTCTCTCCCTACGACTTCCTATAAATAAACCCCATGCATCTCCTTACCGTTCTCTCTCCTTCATTCCCTCTCTCTCGACTTTAATACAATTTCATTCTCTCTCTCTACAATTTTCCCTCACTTTTCTCTCACTAGAAAGCTTCTTTCTTCTCTCACGCTACTAAAACCACCGCTCAATGGCGTCCAACGGCTCTATCAGCAACGGACTCATCGTCAGCTTCGGCGAGATGCTGATTGACTTCGTCCCGACTGTCTCTGGCGTCTCACTCTCTGAGGCGCCCGGATTCCTCAAGGCTCCCGGTGGTGCTCCAGCCAACGTGGCGATCGCCGTCACGAGGCTCGGAGGGAAGTCGGCCTTCGTTGGGAAGCTTGGTGACGACGAGTTTGGGCACATGCTCGCCGGGATCTTGAAGCAGAACGGCGTTAGCTGTGAGGGAATCAACTTCGATAAAGGTGCCAGGACGGCGTTGGCGTTCGTGACTCTACGCGCTGACGGTGAGCGCGAGTTCATGTTTTACCGCAACCCTAGCGCTGATATGCTCTTGAAGCCTGAAGAACTCAATCTCGAGCTCATTAGATCTGTTCGTACTCTCTCTCTCTCTCTCTCTCTCTCTCTCTTACTGTTTTTGTTACTGTTATTTGCGATGATCTGCGGATTCATTAGAAACCGTTCGATTGAATGAACTACGAGTCTTGACGGTAGTGGTTGTGTACGCGTGGAATAGGTCCCACATGCAGATCTATGAATCTACCCCAGTGTGATCCTTTTTCTCTCTCTTCGCCATTAGGTGAGGAAGGGGAGATCTCACGTGCCGTCACGTGAGGACTAGTGGGACCCCAGAAGAGGATCAGTAGAAAACTGAATCTCCGTTGATGGGGGACGGAGATTATTGTTTTTTTTTTTAATTTTTAAATTAGGACTTTATGTTTTTTGGTTTTATTTTCCATAAATAATTGTTGTAGATATTATTACATGTGATGTGACATATTTTATTTTGGAAGGATTACGAGGCTTGATAGCTGATATGACTTAATATATGGATGTATGCTACCTAATGCAAAACCCTACAAGGGGCTTTTTTGACTTATTATATTTGGCATATACTATTTTAAAAACCGAAGTTCGAGTAACAAGGATAGGAAGAGGACAAGTATTTGAAGGGAAAATAACATAGGAAACGAACTTGCCTTGTGAATAAAACTAAGATTCTCTTTGTCAATTATCTCTTTCCAAGTACGCCAATGGTAATTAACAAGTTTAAAAAGAAAACTTTTTGATTGATTCAGATTGATTAGGAATTCGGGAAAAAGTAAGAGCGTAGAAATTTTGTTCCTTGGCACTCACTTTTCTATATAACAATTTATTAGGATTCCCAAATATTTTTGGTTTTTTGTTTTTCACGTATTCTAGGAAATTGCTGAAAATGTAGAAAGTTAAACTATCTTATACATTAGCTACAGCTACTATAACTTGGTGGTAGTACGAATATTGGTCTTGGTCTTTCAACGAATTCCCTTACTCTAAATTGTAATACCTAATGTTGGGGGAAGAAAAAAAAAAAAACTAATTGCATGCATTATATTGAAAGAAAAAGGTACCAAATCAAATGTGTTTATTGTCATTTATGAAGCTGTAGCAGATCCCAAGACCACCTACCTAAATTTTCTGCTTTTTTTATTTAATATTTCATTTCGGGTAAGTAGAAATTTCCCCATTTTATTTGGAATAAAGCAAATGTTTTCTTACTTTAATCTCCACTGGATGTTTAAGTCTCTAAAATAATAGATCAAGGGTTATTTAACCGTTCCATTTACAAGATTGGCCAGTCAATCTAATGGTTGAAATCTCAATTAATTAACTCACCATTGAATAGTCCATTGAATAGTCGGTGGAAGAATCATTACTTTATATGGTCAATAATGTAAAATTATAATACAATAAACTATCCAAAATAAAGCTCTGGATATTGGCGAATGGATTTAGTTGACTTCAAATATTCTGGAAAAAATAAATTTTTTCTCTGACTTCAAAATTATAGTCATGATGTGCGTGCACATTGATGTTGCTTAATTACGATTTGGCTAAATATATCATGCAGCACGCGCAGGTTTACTGGTATACGCCAACAAAAAAGTATAAAGTGGGGCCTATCTGACTCAGCTTCTTCTGCTTTTTCCAACACCTTGACCTGTTGCTTAGTTGGCTTTTCGTAAATCACTGAGGGTATTTTATGGATACTTTGACCAAATTTCTCTAGATTTTTGGATAAACTAACTATATTTATGTTTTTCCTTGTGCCGCGCTAGATCTGTGAAAGTTCAACATACACATTGTTTCTCACGTGGATGAAACCTCTTTGTCTTATTTTAAACAGTAGCGTGTGTATGGTTTTTAGTTGTGCCAACCAACATAATTTTGTCGGGGAAAGTATTAACAGGAGCTTAGAAATATCTTTACCACTTTATCCACTTGCTTTCTCGTAAACTTTGTAATTAACTTTAGCTAATCTTGGAAACTCGTAAAGGGAACCTTTTTACAATTATCTTCAAACTAGTATCAAACTTCTCTATAGACCTACATTTATAAAGATGGACTGTGATTTGTTGCATTAAGATTCATACTATATGGACAACATTCCTTTGATCTATTTATGCGTGTGAAGGAAAACCAAAATAATGGTTTACTTTTGCGGATGACGGTTTTGTTGTTCAAGCATTAATCTTGCTTCAGGATATGGATCTGGATCTGCTTGATATTGGGGAGAATCTGAATCCTTATGATGAAATAGTAACGTATTGTGACTATACCCCATAACGGCTTTTTAGCCTTCTTTCTCCATGCTCCTCTTTTGCCCTTCTTTTTATATATTTGGAATGCATCATTCAACTTTTCTTTCTTTGATGACTTAATATTACTGTTTCCGAAGTTTTAATAATTAATTTTTGTTCCTCCTGTTTTTTGGTTAATTAACACAGGCCAAAGTCTTCCACTATGGATCCATCAGCTTGATTGTGGAGCCTTGCAGATCAGCCCATTTGAAGGCCATGCAAGTGGCCAAAGATGCCGGTGCCCTCCTCTCCTATGACCCCAACCTCAGACTTCCATTGTGGCCTTCAGCTAACGAGGCTAAGGAGCAGATCATGAGCATCTGGGAGAAGGCTGATATCATCAAGGTCAGCGACGTTGAGTTGGAGTTCCTCACAGGGAGTGATAAAATCGACGATGAATCTGCAATGTTGTTGTGGCACCATGAATTGAAGCTCCTACTTGTCACTCTTGGTGAAAACGGCTGCAGATATTACACTAAGGTGCACCAAGCACTCCTCACTTCCTCTAAATTTCAGTTTTTCAACGTGACTCTACCTTGATGTTTTGACTTTTTGGTGAAAGGTGTGGTTGTTAACTGGCCGTTCTTTATTTAATGTGCATTGAAAGAGGGCAGTGAAATTTGGTAGCATTGAATCTTATCCAATCCAAGAGGCAACTGAAGATAACTGTCTTTTGGCTATTATTATTGGCTAGACTCTCTTAGCAAGTTTTCCAATGTCTCTTAGCCAACCGACAACTTTAATCCTGCTGCTAAACAGAGTTTTTTTCTTTGATTTTTCTTTTTTGCCGAAGATCCTTAAGTGTAAGCATGAAGAAATTAACTGTGGACCCATTTCTTAGTATCTTTGGCTATTGAATTAAAATAATTATATTTTTATGCTCTATTAAAAATTATGTGCGTATTCACAAGGAATAACCTGAAAGATAATGCATGTAGTTGTCTAACAATCAAAGCACTTCTAGTCCATTAAGAATATAAAACTCACCTTGAGGAAGAAATTGCACATGCTGAAGAGCAGTTTTATGTTAACTACAAACTTGAAGGGCAGACCCAAATTGTATATTAAACTTTCCCTAATGGCCTTCTTCATGTGAGGATGGTAGGTGGCTGCTTGACAATCAGTCCTTCCACTTCCCTTGAGCTGTATTTTACTCAATTTTGTTTATTTGAACATGCGGAAACATCAGTGTACTTGTACATTTGTTAAAGAAATATTTTTCGTTAGTTGTTTCCTCTTTTTTCTGTTTTTAAATATGCTTTGGTCCCCATCAAATAAATAATAATTTTAATAGCAGCAGATGAGATCGGCATTCTCTCACATTTTTTCAAGTGCATTAGTGCTTACATGTAATTGTTATGAATCCATCCTAACCACTCTAATTATGTATCGTTTTTTTTTTTTTTTTTTTGGGGAAGACTAATTATGCATCTTATGAGCTGACATTTTCTAATGCATCTATGAATACAGAATTTCCGTGGATCAGTAGATGCATTCCATGTTAAAACCATAGACACCACAGGCGCTGGAGATTCTTTTGTTGGTGCTCTCCTCTGCAAGGTTGTCGATGATCAGTCCATCCTTGAGGTAAGGGATCGAGTTTCTGCTATTGTCTATCAATATTAAATTGAAAGACAGAAACGTGATACATGAATTGGATTATGAATTACAGGATGAGGGCAGGTTGAGGGAGGTACTTAAATTCGCATGTGCCTGTGGAGCCATCACCACTACCAAGAAGGGCGCTATCCCGGCTCTTCCTACTGAATCCGAAGCTCTTGCTCTCCTCAAAGGAGGAAAATGATACAATGGAGGCGTTTGGTCTTTTCTATTGTAGGTCCTTTATTTTTTTTTTCTTTTCTCATTTTTAATTTTTTCCCGATTATTCTATCATATTTAGGCGCTGATCATGCTTCTTCTGAGGAAGAGGGTTTTTCTCATATTCTTCTCTCTCATTTTCTGCTATTTTTCTTCAAGGCTTGTCATGATTAAAGACTCTTGTTTTAAGTTATTAATGCAATAAATCTCTCCGGTTTTTCATTCTGTTTCCTGTTTTGGCTACCTATACAAATGATAATTGTCAAAACTCACCACACTCACAAATTTAGATTTTGTTATTATTTATTCGTGGATATGCATAGTTGTATTGGCTTAGTAGATTCAGAAAAGGATTAATTATTCTCCTCAAAGCAAATCTCAAGTTAATGTTTGAAATTAATGACTTAGTTTACAGTCCCAAGGTGGGATAGTTTTGCCCATCTTTTAGCCGCTAAAATCCCTATTGCATTAACTTTTATCCAGTTTAGCATTTAATTATCTAGTCTCATGAAAGTCCTCGAAATTAGGCGGACGTGCGATTCGTTTGAATTCAATTAACATAATTCTGCTATAAACCCACATAGCCAATGCTGTTGCCTTTTAAAGCGGCCTAACTCGGACACCCTAACCCTAATTGAACGGTTTGTGTATGGAAAATGCTCCACAGGCCTATCGTGTATAGGAATCGTAGCCGAAATAACTTGAAATTGGAGAAAAGGTTATGACTCCATTGATATTTATGTAGTAGACCCTTGGTCATTCAACCGCGTTTACTTCAACAATAGTTCGCGCTTCTTTTTTGTTTTTTTTCATGTTATATATTATCGCTATTTATTGTTTTATAGCCTCATCCGCAATATGAGATGAGCTGTTTATCATTACCATATGTATCAACTGAAAGTGTAATGATGTACAACCCATAAGAGTGTCCATTCTTTATATATAAACTCCATAGTGGCTTTATATGGTTTCAGTGATCCACATGATCTAAAAATGCTTGAAAAGATAGCTTTTAATAAATTATTGTGTTTGCTATCGAGCAAAATACCTACTAGATAATTCTAAGGGAAAGTTTGCAAGATCAATTTGTACGGGATTTTACGTTTGCATCCTGTCATTATGGACATTTTTAAGACTTTATACAATGCAAGTAATATTTAATCTATACATGATATGGGATGATTAGGTTCAAATTTCTCATCCTCTAACTTGTAAGGTAGTTGGTAATTAAAAAAAAAAAGAAGAAGAAGATAGGGTTATATTGTCTTTTTACTTGATTTAATAATATTAAATTAAGGATTATAAAATATGGGTAATTTTGAACCATGGGCTCCTAAAACCTATTTCAACCAACGACTTGAACCTAACCTAATAAAACCTTATCCATGACCCATTTGGGATTTCTATCCTAGGATTGAGTTTTACCGTGCATCCAACCTATTATAAGTTGATGTCTCGATTCTCTGACTTCGGTTGTAACTTGCGGCGTCTCTACCTAAGGTTACTAAAGATGGAGATTCGCGCAATATGTCTTTTGATTAATAATAAATTATGATTATGCTAGAGTTTTGATGATCAAGTTATTTAATTAAAAATATTATATCAAATATTTCTACCCAACTCTAAATATTATTATGTCTAACTTGCACTATAATTCATTATCGTACTACTATTTTACCCTATTGCTCACAAGTAGTATAATTGAATTATAATAAAGCAATATATCAAATACAAAATTTAGAAATATTGAGATAGTCCAATGTTGTATAATATTTACTAAGTTGAATATTGTTGGCCAATATATTGAAATAATATCTCCAATCTACCACAATAAAAAAAGTTAGGTAATATGAAATATCAATGAAAATTTTAATTAGACCACACCATTGAAAGGTACATTCAAAATCAATAGAAAACAATAGTAAGATCATTAGAATCAGAATTAAAATGAAAAGTTATATGCAATTAGAGATTTAGTCAAGCTTAGGGATTTGTAATAGATCTAAGAAATCAAGTAGAGTCTTAGGATCTTGAAGAAGCTCTTTACCAATTACTTATATAGATTCAATTATTATTTTAGGTGACTTAATCTCTGATTCATGAGCCAAAGGACTAGGACAGGATTAGTAAGCGAGTAAGCCTTAATGAAGGAGTTTTAATTATTTGCTATTTTCTTATACTTAAAATTGCTTGTTGATTTGTTGGTTATCATTAATTTTTTATAAAATGACTGTTTGCTTTGTATGCTATCATCTACATAATCACATCGTTAAATTGGTAAAACTAAATATTTGACAAAAACAATCGATTATATTTGTTGCATGTTTATAACCTAACCGATATATTTATAGAGAGTATTAGCTTTACCAATTTTTGAAATGGATTGAGAATAGTATTTTGGAAGTGTTTTTCCTATCTTGAAAAGATTTTTATACAACTTCGACACAAGCTCCTAAGGACCAATGATGATATTTTTGTCATTGAGGTAAAGTTAGTAGAGTATTTCCAATTAATTGATAGTGAGAGAACTTGCATAGTTGAGCCCGTAGGGCCATAGACATAATTTATTGATGTTAAGCACATAGGCCTTTGAATATAATCTGTTGATAGTGGATGGCCTTAGTTGGGATTCACCTATTTTGGTTTGTATTTCTTTCTCGATTAAAGTAATATTCGAGTGTCGTCTAGAGAGATAGTGCCCCCAAACAGCCTAATGCAAGTAAAGTAAGTTGCTCTGTATAGGTAAGTATGAGGGGGACGATCGACATATAAATGCCATAAATCCACACCTTCTATGGATCTAGACTCCTATAAATGTATTTTTTACATTAATTGTGTGTACATTCATTTGGTGTGTAGATATACTTGTATATGTATTAATAATATTTGATAATTTACTTAAATGGTAATTATGAGGAACGAACTCATTAAACAGTAGTTTGCTCATTTCCCAATAGTTTCTTTTATTGGTAACCTTAAGTGGGGATTAGGATAGGAGTTGAATGCAAAGTGCAAGCGTTGAGATGGGTATTAAAAAGATAGAATTAGAAGGTAGATTATATGGTTGGCTTGAAACCTTAAACGTAATGACCATTCTGTTATTTAGATTTTATAACCTTAATAAGTTGTATAAATTTTAGAATCTTATATCTAACCTTACTATTTAATAAAGGATATCGATTCTCTGTGGTTTTGATAGATAGTGAAATATTAGATATTCATGATTATTTATATTTTATGTTAGATTAATGAATTAAAAATCGAAAGTCTAACAATTAATTAGTTAGAGTCTTGTAATTTCTAACTTATAAAGCCGTTTTTATATCATGAGTATACATATGATATAAAAATTTTAGATAATTCTAGTAGGCCCTTTTTAAGATCTTAATAGAATTGGTATCAGGTTATAGGTTGTTGGAGGTAGGAGAAACTTATCAAGTGGTGAGATAGGTAGACTTAAGGTTAAACAATAAAAGATTTAGACTTATAGAATATATACTATATGTATTCACGACAAAGTATATGTATATGTGCATTCGCTACCAGTTATAACCCCCTCTACATCACTCACACACCCTAGCTCGCCCCCCTCTCCCGCCTCCCCCCCAAACTAATGCACATCTAACCCTACCTTAGTTAAGATGCTCCAATGAATATGCCTCAAAGAATTACGTAACATAAGTTTCAAATATTGAGCTAAGACTTAAGAAGTAAAGTGTTAAGGCTGTACCAAAGTAAGTATTCCTTAATGTGTAACTAAAGAAGAGTATGTATGAGCGATCGAGAGTATTAGATGCTTCCACTATGGAATTGGAAGTTGAAGTATCTTAATTAGAGGTGCTAACCCTAATGATAGTAGAAATGGTTGAATTGAAAAGTTTAATAGTGTGAATGGAGATTTGGAAAGGTGTTGTGATAATTAATTGCGAATTTGAATAGTTGATTAGATAGATTATTAAGTTTTGTGGTATTATGTTTGTGTAAATTGCCTGTATATTTTAGAAATTTGTGATATAAAGTACCATTGAACCTTGAGTATTTCATCAATGTAAGTACCTTGGCAGACTTATTACTTGATTTCTACAAATTTAAGCCTTTCCAGATTTTATTTGATATGACCCAAAAGATCTAAGAAAGGGAGACTACTAAGATTTGGATAATAATTTTTATTTACAGTAGGATTTTTATAGGATAAATTTTCCAAATACCTCTCGAATAAGAATTAAGTGGATATAACATATAGGAGTCAAGTGAAGACTAATAAATGATGTTATCTAATAAAGTAGGGACTTATGATAGTCGGAGGACATGCATATGAAACGTTGGATGATATGAATAAATGAGTTGGTTAGATGACATTAACTTAGAAAAAGTGTTATTTCGGCTGGGCTAAAACTACTAGGTATATTCTTGATCCCCCATCTGTGGTGCATAATTAAGGAAGCGATGACCAATTCAAAGATATATCGAGATCAATGGAATCCCATATGGTGATGCTCTTTGGATTCATCAAAGTGAATAAATACTTTCAAGGTAAAATCAACAACCCAGTTGGGATAGAAGATTAGTTGGCCTGAATTGAATGATCAAATGAATTTTATAAAATATCCAAGGACTGAAAGGTGATCTATGAGAGTTTCATGCTATACAAAGATGTAAGAATATGGTAGGACTTTAAGAAAAGAACCATGTCCTAACTTATCACTTGAAATAAGTTTATAGAGGAGTTCTTAAAGGAATATATTTCAGAGAGCTTGTAGAAGAAACTTCAGGAAGACTTGCTCCTCATGCGAAGAGGAAATAGGAGCATTAGTGAATATGAATGTAAGCTTAGGAGACTGATGATCTTACTTGCCCATAATTGAGAGCTAGTGATCATTTTTGCATACAGGTGTTCATAGCAAGACTAGATCAAGAGATTCAAGTTAAGTTGAAAGAATTCCAATTAAAAACTTATAAAAAAGTTGTTGAAAGAACAAGAGTAATAGAATATGCAGAAAGAAAGTTCCTAAAAGGGCAAAATGAGGAAGATAAGGAAACCCTTGAGTCGGGCAAAGAGTCAACAAAAGATGTTGATAAGAGTAATCAAAAACTAATTGAGACATTGGGATTGTAGGTGAATGAACCAATCTCAAAGAAGCCATACCAAATAAGCTATTGGAAATAGCAACCAAAATCATCGCCTAAAGGATTACCTATAATTACAAGGCAAGTGTTCTTATTATAAAAAGATCAGGCATAAAATAAAATGTTGTTTCAAGAAGGGTGTTGTAGTATGCCATAACTATGGAAAGCACAGCCATGATGTCTCTAAGTGTTATTAAAAGTTGACAATTCAAGAGATGACCACACGTCTACCAAGAACACTCTTACAGTAAGTAATAGGATATGATAATGCCTTTTGTCAGGCTAACAAAAGAAGAGAAGAAGAAAGCCTAACTAGTTTAGTAGTGGATAATTATTTAGATTGCATGGGATCAAATGTGGTCCTTCAAAGAATTCCCTTCATGAAGCAAAATATTATAACATATGTGCTCATGCAATATTCAGCACCTTCAATTGTGTGATTAGGTCATCTTAGGTTTTATTAGAGACTAACTACTTAGAAGTTGACCTTTCTGAAATTCATACAAATGAGTAATACAGTTCAACGGGGATGCATGAATATTTTGGAGTATTTCAAGTAGTAAAATTAGTATTGGGAACTGTATTTTACATTTTGATGGAAAACTCGATGGAGGCATATGAAATGTTCAATTAGATACATGGATTCCAAGTGCAAGTTAAAAGGCACAATGGAGGGTTTTAGGATAATAAAGTCATTATAGTTAAGTTTTAGGGATGAAACTTATTTGAAGGGAAAAAGGATATAAACCTCGTAAATTTTACTTAAAGGATTCCAAATCTAACCCGAGTATCATAGATATTTCCTTGAGTTAACAAGACTATATAAATTTAAAATTGATTCAAATTTTGTTTCAAAACCTAAAATAAATATGAAAAACCCTAACATATGATCCAAAATCTCTAATCGCATAAGAAAACTTTAGACCATATGTACACATACTTATAAAAATTTGAGCCTAA
The DNA here is from genome assembly GCA_024138015.1 of Lumnitzera littorea. Classification (NCBI taxonomy): domain Eukaryota; kingdom Viridiplantae; phylum Streptophyta; class Magnoliopsida; order Myrtales; family Combretaceae; genus Lumnitzera; species Lumnitzera littorea. Next base: position 4,223 of record JAMXBB010000081.1, on the reverse strand, counting down.
ATTTAATAAAATCCTTAAATCCTAAATGCTAAGATTTAAAACCCTAAAATATACCCTAATACTAATAAAACCCTAATTTTAAAAAATTATTGTTAAATATATGAAATCACGTAAAATCGCTAACAAATGATGAGAGATATTTCTAATTAATAATAAATAGCTAAATTAAACCACTTGAAGTAATAAATTAATAAAATTATTGTTTTACTTCTACTTTTATGGACGTAGCTTTTATATGTGTACGTGCGAACATACTGTCTTGTTCACATATGATAGAATGAACAATATGTTGTATAGAACCAACTCATTTTAATTAAGCCAATTAAAGAAACAAAAAAGTAAAGTTACAATTTAACCCCAAAATATGTAAATTGCACCATATATGTGTATTTGTAAAAATAATTTTAATCACATACGATAACAAAATAAAAAACACCAAATAATATCTATAAATTAATAAAATTTCATCCTTGCTCTTAAAATATAAATATCTCCATATGTATACATATATATACATACCACATATGATTTTCCTTGAACAATCATATTATAGGATAAACGATATATCAAAATTTTAATGTATGTACATTAAAATTATAGAATACACCATACAAAATCAATTGAATTAATTAAGCCAATTAAAGCACGAAAATAATAAAATTATAATAACTCCCCTACAACATGGGATGCTACACATGTGTATATATAAATACATATGTCATTATTCATTTACTTTCTATTATACCAAAAACTAAGTATTAGACTATATACTATACTAAAATTTTTCTAGCATCAGAAGAAGACAAATCTCCTTCTTTTCACCCTTAATTAAGGCTAACCATATATACCAATCCACTCACTACGCTTTGACCATTGAAAATGTGCTAAAGCCTTCCATGATAATTATTTTCTCCCCTTTCTTTTCCCTCATTGATAGTAGCAAACACAATTTACACACACACACATTTCCTTTTTTTTTTTTCGCTTTTAAAGAATCACTCTTTCTCTTCTCTTTTTCTTTTGTCAGTCGACAAACACAACAACACTCACATACACTTTACAATTTAAATTCTAATTTTGCTCCTACAACTCTACTTCTTCTAATCCTCTATATATGACCTAGAAAGGAAACAATAACAACTCTCATTTTTATTTCTATTTTCCTCTCCATCTAAGCTTCACGCTCTACCACCACTTTTCCTCATTCCACTACCACCTTCACTCATCAAAATCACACCACACCACCACCTCTAATGAAGCCTACAACCTCTTCTTGGTTCTCATTGTGTGACCCAATATCTTCTCATTTTCAAGCTACATTTCACATACTTTAGGACTATTACAAGAGTAAGGAATGAGAGTTTGAAGGACCACTCGAGAAACTTTAAGCCACAACCTCTGACCTATCCCTAGAGTTAAAACTTTTTTGTTTTCTTTTGTATCCAAGTTTTATGTATTTTCTGTTGTTTCCTTTTTGTATTTCAACGTTCTTATGTATTTTTCTTATATTTATACTAGTTTTTAGATGTAGGTATATGTATTTAATGATAATTTTTGTAATATTAAGTCTATGTACATTAGAGATAATGAGGCATTTGATTATGAATGTAAAATATTTATACTATATGAAATGTACCTTATTCTTTTCAAAGGATTGTAACAAGAAAAGAAAATAGGCATGTATACATGTATTTTGAGTTTATATTGCAGCTCCTCGGGTTATTTTGATTTTCTAATGTAGGACATTAACAAATGATATAAAAGAATAACACTTGAACTTAAGAAAAAGAAAAAAAGAAAAAAAATGGTAAACATATATTTTCTTGAAGATAAACATACATGCATACATACATAAATATATATATATGACTGAATATATCTAGGGGAATGCTTAAAATTATTTGTGACTTTATCTAGAAATATTGACATGTCAAGTGATATTATAACTATAGAATTTTGAAAATGTGATTTAAATAACAAAATAAGGAAAATCACCCTAAGTCCTTAAGATGCGATACACATAGAAGAATTAGAGTATCTTTTTTTTTTTTAATGAGAAATTAATATTAAAATGAGATTTGAGCTTATTACATTAAGGTTAATTAAGATAAAATTATCCATTAGGACTTAGATTAAGAGATATATCAATTTGGGCACAAAATGGACTTAGAAGCTCACTTGTACCCTATGATCAAACTTGGCCTTAAAAGAATAATACCCTCCAAAATTTGTTGAGTGGACATACAAATTAAAACATAAAGATTTGATAGGTTTGACTTGTGATAAATAAAAAAATTTGAAGAAAAAGACCATTTAAGGCTATTATAAAAGAATCCAACCTAAAAAGGAAAAAAAAATACCAAAAAATATAGAATTTAATAAAATTATTTAGACCTGGATAAAAATTTCAAAAAGCCTACTAATCATTTAGATAAACCTGACTAGAGTTTGGTGTAAATTTTGATGTAAGGTCTCAATAAGAAATTATAAAATTTATAGCTAAGCCCAATAGGAATAAAACATGTAAAAGTTATGCCTACACAATTGTAGGCTCACTAATAAATTTATATAATGTCATGCCTCGAAGGGATCAAATTGCAACAGTCTCGCTATGTAAATTATTTTAAATAGAAACTGGTTTTACAGTTACTACCATAAATCTAGTTCACACCAAGTATACTCAACTCAATCGCTTTAAAGTATGCAATTCTATACCTATTATTAGTGAAACTATGTTAGAACTTTTCAAAATACCTGCCTAAGAACATTAATAGTTTATAAATTAGTAAAATAGTTGTATTTCCATTCAACTAAAGTTTCTAGTATTCTTAAAATGTTTACCAAAAACCATAGGTTCTGATATTTACATACAATACGTTCAAAACCAGTGACATCTCTAAAGTACCATATGCTAGTTACTTTCCAGAAAAGGTAAAAGATGGCCAAGTGAAAGTTTAGTTCTTACAGTTGTATTTCCATTCAACTAAAGTATCTAGCATTCTCAAAATGTTTACCAAAAACCGTACGTTCTAGCGTTTACATCCGACACATTGGAAACTAATGGCATCTCTAGAGTATCATATGCTAATTACTTTTTAGAAAAGGTAAAAGATGGCTAAGCGAAAGTTTAGTTCTTATAGGTTTTCAATTATCCTCACTCCCCAGCTAAAGTACACTATCTTGAGGGTAGTTATGGTGTAGCCTCCTTAATCATTAGTCAACTTGTAGTAAGGTCTATAGAGATGTAAGCATACCTAGCTCAATAAGCGAGACGGAGATAAAAGAGCACATTAGGCACAAACAAACATGGTTTGTTTTTTTAAATCAAATTATTTTAACAAAATGTAATGCAAACAAGCAAATACCATCGTATGATGTTATTAAGTCTATCATAAGATTAGAAAAATTGTGCCAACTCTAATTCAAATTGAGGAGATTGATGTCGCATACTCACTAATCGAAACCAAACTGAAGCTTATACAATGTAGAACACTTTCCTCTCGTGACCACCGATAAACCATGGCTCCTAACCTTGTCGTGACCTCCTCTCTTGTCACTTAATTTAGCTAAGGATGGAGAAAGGACCATTTCAGTTATCCTCATTAAAGTCAATCCGTGTTTGGCTTCAAAATCCTAATCGTTTCCTTCTAGTGGTTGTTGTGCATGTCCCATTAGTAAAAAATTGGTCTTTAGTTACGTCCAATTAAGTGGTGATAAATTATTTTACAAAGCAAAGTCAATCAAATATAAACATACAAAGCAACACTCTAAGTCCATAATTTAAGTAACAATCACATACGAAGCATACGCACATCCAACTGAGTTACGAGCACAATCAAAATCTCTCATAGGTCTCCAAGTACTATAACACAATACTCTAACATGCTACGAAGTACAGATCTCAACTTATCTGAAGTCTCCGATTTGCTCACTTAAGTCTGATGTGAGTCATATTGTCACCGCTCGCTCATATAATATAAATATCATTTTAGTATTTATATCCTTATTAAATATAAATTTCAAATCATTATTTTTTTATTTAAATTTACAATTTTACTCAATTGTTCAGGTTCTATATTAGTTATAATCAAAACTTTATTAAGTATACATATCATTCTATTAAATATATACATGTTGAATATGTACCATCATTTTTATATTACTTATCATATAACCCTTGTTATATATATATATATATATATAATTATAATTATAACATAATG
>JAMXBB010000080.1:27500-28764 GCA_024138015.1 Lumnitzera littorea | reverse complement strand
ATAAGATTGAGTAACCTAACAAAAAACTTCGCGGGCGAATATTTACTCTTTCAATATCTATTTCAGTTCTAGGATTAGCTCATGAATTTTCAGACTAAATGAATTGAATTGGTCCTTGGTTTGTTCCGCCATCCCATCCAATGAATTATTAGAATTCTTTTGTCAATAGAATCTTCTGTATTCATAGGTTCCGTCGTTCCCATCGCTTCTCAATTAATGGTTAGGTTTGAATTCTACAATGAAGCCCCCATGAAATTTTTTCTTGAGTCAATCTTCCTAGTCTTTATTGACTCGAGACTCTTGATTTTTTTTTTTCTATGAACAGATTCATCTATAATTAGATCAATCTGTATTGATGCTTTATTACATTGTCTTTTTTTTTTTTATGAGATGACTCATAACATAAACCTTCCATATATTTATATTGGAATCATATATCATTGATATTCTTTTTCTTTCTTTCTTTCAGACTTCCATTTATCTGCATACTTTCTATACCAAAAATCAGATTGGTTTTTCTGTTGTTTATGCAAAAAAGATTTCAGTTGCTACAATGATATGTCCAATGAATGTATTATATCTTGACTGGTTTTTTTGTATCCAGATAATGTGAATCGATGAGTTGGTTATTCGTTTTATAACTATTAGTTGATAGTAGGCTTCGATCCATTTTTTTTTTTTTAATCCTATCCTCTAAAAAAACCAACGAGTCGCACACTAAGCATAGCAATTAAATTTTAGAAAATTATCAATCAAATTATTATTTAACCCTATAGAATTAGAATTGCTCATTTTTTTGGATTTAAGGGAAAAAGAATGAAAGAAAAGAGTTTGTTGTTTTTTATTCTATTTTTTTTTTTTTTTTAATGGATAGAACAGTCAATTTTCTTATTCTTCTTCTCTAAATATCCAAATTTTGATGCCTAATACCCCATAAATAGTTCGGACTGGATAGGAACAATAATCAATTTTAGCTCGAATGGTTTGTAGAGGAACCCTACCCTCTCTGATCCATTCAACACGTGCGATTTCTTTTCCGTCAATACGCCCTGCAATTTGTACTTGAATTCCTTGTGTATCCGCTTGTTCGGTTAATTCAATAGCCTTTTTCATTGCTTTTCGAAATGAGACTCGATTTTTTAATTGTCCGGCTATAAATTCGGCAAGAATATTAGGGTTTGCATAAGGGTTTGGAATTCTTGTAATAGCAATGTTGAGTTTTCGGTTCACACAATTAAGTTCTTTTTGTATATTCAGCTGTAAT
>JAMXBB010000080.1:17500-22500 GCA_024138015.1 Lumnitzera littorea | reverse complement strand
ATAATTACGTATTTACAAAATACCGTCTCAACAATTCATACTATTTTATTAGATCCGGGATGGGATATGGTTCCGAAGGATGAACTGGATATGTACAGTTCCAATAAGATTTCATTCTTGAACAAAAATACATTTTTTGATTTATTTCATCTGTTCCATGACCGGAACAGGGGGGGATACACGTTGCACTACGATTTTGAATCAGAAGAGAGATTTCAAGAAATGGCAGGTCTATTCACTCTATCAATAACCGAGCCGGATCTGGTGTATCATAAGGGATTTGCCTTTTCTATTGATTCTTACGTATTGGATCAAAAACAATTCTTGAATGAGGTATTCAACTCCAGGGATGAATCGAAAAAGAAATCTTTATTGGTTCTACCTCCTGTTTTTTATGAAGAGAATGAATCTTTTTATCGAAGGATCAGAAAAAGATGGGTCCGGATCTCCTGCGGGAATGATTTGGAAGATCCAAAACCAAAAATAGTGGTATTTGCTAGCAACAACATAATGGAGGCAGTCAATCAATATAGATTGATCCGAAATCTGATTCAAATCCAATATAGCACCTATGGGTACATAAGAAATGTATTGAATCGATTCTTTTTAATGAATAGATCCGATCGCAACTTCGAATATGGAATTCAAAGGGATCAAATAGGAAATGATACTCTGAATCATAGAACTATAATGAAATATACGATCAACCAACATTTATCGAATTTGAAAAAGAGTCAGAAGAAATGGTTCGATCCTCTTATTTTTCTTTCTCGAACCGAGAGATCCGTGAATCGGGATCCTAATGCATATAGATACAAATGGTCCAATGGGAGCAAGAATTTCCAGGAACATTTGGAACATTTCGTTTCTGAGCAGAAGAGCCGTTTTCAAGTAGTCTTCGATCGATTACGTATTAATCAATATTCGATTGATTGGTCTGAGGTTATCGACAAAAAGGATTTGTCTAAGTCACTTCGTTTCATTTTGTCCAAGTTGCTTCTCTTTTTGTCCAAGTTGCTTCTTTTTTTGTCTAACTCACTTCCTTTTTTCTTTGTGAGTTTCGGGAATACCCCCATTCATAGGGCCGAGATCCGCGTCTATGAATTGAAAGGTCCGAATGATCAACTCTGCAATCAGTTGTTAGAATCAATAGGTCTTCAAATCGTTCATTTCAAAAAATGGAAACCATTATTATTGGATGATCATGATACTTCCCAAAAATCGAAATTATTGATCAATGGAGGAACAATATCACCATTTTTGTTCAATAAGATACCAAAGTGGATGATTGACTCATTCCATACTAGAAATAATCGCAGGAAATCTTTTGATAACACGGATTCCTATTTCTCAATGATATCCCACGATCAAGACAATTGGCTGAATCCCGTGAACCCATTTCATCGAAGTTCATTGATGTCTTCTTTTTATAAAGCAAATCGACTTCGATTCTTGAATCATCCACACCACTTCTGCTTCTATTGTAACAAAAGATTCCCCTTTTATGTGGAAAGGGCCCGTATCAAGAATTCTGATTTTACGTATGGGCAATTCCTCAATATCTTGTTCATTCGCAACAAAATATTTTCTTTGTGCGGCGGTAAAAAAAAACATGCTTTTTTGGAGAGAGATACTATTTCACCAATCGAGTCACAGGTATCTAACATATTCATACCTAACGATTTTCCACAAAGTGGTGACGAAAGGTATAATTTGTACAAATCTTTCCATTTTGCAATTCGATCCGATCCAGTGGTTCGTAGAGCTATTTACTCGATCGCAGACATTTCTGGAACACCTCTAACAGAGGGACAAATAGTCAATTTTGAAAGAACTTATTGTCAACCTCTTTCAGATATGAATCTATCTGATTCAGAAGGGAAGAACTTGTATCAGTATCTCCATTTCAATTCAAACATGGGTTTGATTCACACTCCATGTTCTGAGAAATATTTACCATCCGAAAAGAGGAAAAACGGAGTCTTTGTCTAAAGAAATGCGTTGAGAAAGGGCAGATGTATAGAACCTTTCAACGAGATAGTGCTTTTTCAACTCTCTCAAAATGGAATCTATTCCAAACATATATGCCATGGTTCCTTACCTCGACAGGGTACAAATATCTAAATTTGCTATTTTTAGATACTTTTTCAGACCTATTGCCGATACTAAGTAGCAGTAAAAAATTTGTATCCATTTTTCATGATATTATGCATGGATCAGATATATCATGGCGAATTCTTCAGAAAAAATTGCGTCTTCCACAATGGAATCTGATAAGTGAGATTTCGAGTAAGTGTTTCCATAATCTTCTTCTGTCCGAAGAAATGATTCATCGAAATAATGAGTCACCATTGATATCGACCCATCTGAGATCTCCAAATGTTCGGGAGTTCCTCTATTCAATCCTTTTCCTTCTTCTTGTTGCTGCATATCTCGTTCGTACGCATCTTCTCTTTGTTTCCCGAGCCTCTAGTGAGTTAGAGACAGAGTGCGAAAAGGTCAAATCTTTGATGATTCCATCATACATGATGGAGTTGCGAAAACTTCTGGATAGGTACCCTACATCTGAACTGAATTCTTTCTGGTTAAAGAATCTCTTTCTAGTTGCTCTGAAAAAATTAGGAGATTCTCTAGAAGAAATACGGGGTTCTGCTTCTGGCGGCAACATGCTATGGAGTGGTGGTCCCGCTTATGGGGTCAAATCAATACGCTCTAAGAAGAAATATTTGAATATCAATCTCATCGATATTATCGATCTCCTAAGTATCATACCAAATCCCATCCATCGAATCACTTTTTCGAAAAATACGAGACATCTAAGTCATACAAGTAAAGAGATCTATTCATTGATAAGAAAAAGAAAAAATGTGAACGGTGATTGGATTGATGATAAAATAGAATCCTGGGTCGCGAACAGTGATTCGATTGATGATAAAGAAAGAGAATTCTTGGTTCAGTTTTCCACCTTAACGACAGAAAAAAGGATTGATCAAATTCTATTGAGTTTAACGCATAGTGATCATTTATCAAAGAATGACTCTGGTTATCAAATGATTGAACAACCGGGAGCAATTTACTTACGATACTTAGTTGACATTCATAAAAAGTATCTAATGAATTATGAGTTCAATACATCCTGTTTAGCAGAAAGACGGATATTCCTTGCTCATTATCAGACAATTACTTATTTACAAACCTCGTGTGGGGCTAATAGTTTTCATTTCACATCTCATGGAAAACCCTTTTCGCTCCGCTTAGCCCTATCCCCCTCTCGGGGTATTTTAGTGATAGGTTCTATAGGAACTGGACGGTCCTATTTGGTCAAATACCTAGCGACAAACTCCTATGTTCCTTTCATTACAGTATTTCTGAACAAGTTCCTGGATAACAAGCCTAAAGGTTTTCTTATTGATGATATCGATATTGAGGATAGTGACGATATTGAGGATAGTGACGATATTGATCGTGACCTTGATACGGAGCTGGAGCTTCTAACTAGGATGAATGCGCTAACTATGGATAGGATGCCGGAAATAGACCGATTTTATATCACCCTTCAATTCGAATTAGCAAAAGCAATGTCTCCTTGCATAATATGGATTCCAAACATTCATGATCTGGATGTGAATGAGTCGAATTACTTATCCCTCGGTCTATTAGTGAACTATCTCTCCAGGGATTGTGAAAGATGTTCCACTAAAAATATTCTTGTTATTGCTTCGACTCATATTCCCCAAAAAGTGGATCCCGCTCTAATAGCTCCGAATAAATTAAATACATGCATTAAGATACGAAGGCTTCTTATTCCACAACAACGAAAGCACTTTTTCACCCTTTCATATACTAGGGGATTTCACTTGGAGAAGAAAATGTTCCATACTAATGGATTCGGGTCCATAACCATGGGTTCCAATGTACGAGATCTTGTAGCACTTACCAATGAGGCCCTATCGATTAGTATTACACAGAAGAAATCAATTCTAGACACTAATACAATTAGATCTGCTCTTCATAGACAAACTTGGGATTTGCGATCCCAGGTAAGATCGGTTCAGGATCATGGGATCCTTTTCTATCAGATAGGAAGGGCTGTTGCACAAAATGTACTTCTAAGTAATTGCCCCATAGATCCTATATCTATCTATATGAAGAAGAAATCATGTAACGAAGGGGATTCTTTTTTGTACAAATGGTACTTCGAACTTGGAACGAGCATGAAGAAATTAACGATACTTCTTTATCTTTTGAGTTGTTCTGCCGGATTGATCGCTCAAGACCTTTGGTCTCTACCCGGATCCGATGAAAAAAACGGGATCACTTCTTATGGACTCGTTGAGAATGATTCTGATCTAGTTCATGGCCTATTAGAAGTAGAAGGCGCTCTGGTGGGATCCTCGCGGACAGAAAAAGATTGCAGTCAGTTTGATAATGATCGAGTGACATTGCTTCTTCGGCCCAAACCAAGGAATCCCTTAGATATGATGCAAAATGGATCTTGTTCTATCGTTGATCAGAGATTTCTCTATGAAAAATACGAATCGGAGTTTGAAGAAGGGGAAGGAGAAGGAGTCCTCGACCCGCAACAGATAGAGGAGGACTTATTCAATCACATAGTTTGGGCTCCTAGAATATGGCGCCCTTGGGGCTTTCTATTTGATTGTATCGAAAGGACCAATGAATTGGGATTTCCCTATCGGGCCAGGTCATTTCGGGGCAAGCGGATCATTTATGATGAAAAGGATGAGCTTCAAGAGAATGATTCGGAGTTCTTGCAGAGTGGAACCATGCAGTACCAGACACGAGATAGATCTTCCAAAGAACAAGGCTTTTTTCGAATAAGCCAATTCATTTGGGACCCTGCAGATCCACTCTTTTTCCTATTCAAAGATCAGCCCTTTGTCTCTGTGTTTTCACATCGAGAATTCTTTGCAGATGAAGAGATGTCAAAGGGGCTTCTTACTTCCCAAAGAGATCCCCCTACATCTATATATAAACGCTGG
>JAMXBB010000079.1:27500-29931 GCA_024138015.1 Lumnitzera littorea | reverse complement strand
AACTATTTTAGTGAAATTTAACTGTCTCAATTCTCGGGCAATCGCACCAAAAACTCGAGTTCCCTTTGGATTTCCTTCTTGATCAATGACAACTGCAGCATTGTCATCATATCGTATTATCATACCGTTATCACGCTTAAGTTCTTTACAAGTACGTACAATTACAGCTCTGATCACTTCAGATCTTTCTAGAGGTGTGTTTGGTAATGCTTCCTTGATCACAGCAACAATAATATCACCGATATGAGCATATCGGCGATTACTAGCTCCTATGATTCGAATACACATTAATTCTCGAGCCCCGCTGTTATCCGCTACATTCAAATGGGTTTGAGGTTGAATCATATCATTTTTGAATCTTTTCTTTTAATGCTTTAATGCAAAGGGCGAAGTAAAAAAAAAAAAGAAATATTTTTTGGACAGAAAAAAAAGAAACCTGCAATTGTTTTTTATCCCCAAGACTTCTTGTCCTTTGTTACACGTTCCTATCCCGAAATAATGAATTGAGTTCGTATAGGCATTTTAGACGCCGCGATTAAGATAGCCCTTCTGGCTATATTTTCTGCTACTCCTCCCATTTCATAAAGTATTCTACCGGGTTTAACAACGGCTACCCAATATTCGGGAGATCCCTTACCCGAGCCCATACGTGTTTCCGTAAGTCTTACCGTAACGGGTTTGTCGGGAAATATACGTACCCATATTTTTCCACCACGCCGTACATTTCGTGTCATTGCTCGTCGACCCGCTTCGATTTGTCTCGATGTGATCCAAGCCGGTTCAAGTGCCTGAAGAGCATATTTTCCGAAACAAATACGGTTGCCTCGATAAGATATCCCTTTCATTCTTCCTCGATGTTGTTTACGAAATCGGGTTCTTTTTGGGTTATAGTTGATGGTTCTTTCTTAATTCCATCTCTACTCCAGAAACGGACATGAGAGTTTCTTCTCATCCGGCTCCTCGCGAACGAAACGATTCCAATTTAATCAAAAAATTGAATCAAAATAAATATACTTAATCATATTATGGATTTTTTGAAATTTCATCTAATCTATTAGGTCTATATCTTGTTTGAATATACTTAAACCTGTATTCTATTTATAGATAATTATTTCTATTTATAGCTAAGATAATATAATGTGTTTTTTTTTTTCTAACGAATCCTTATTTTTTTTTTATCATATTGTATATCGAATAAGATTGAGTAACCTAACAAAAAACTTCGCGGGCGAATATTTACTCTTTCAATATCTATTTCAGTTCTAGGATTAGCTCATGAATTTTCAGACTAAATGAATTGAATTGGTCCTTGGTTTGTTCCGCCATCCCATCCAATGAATTATTAGAATTCTTTTGTCAATAGAATCTTCTGTATTCATAGGTTCCGTCGTTCCCATCGCTTCTCAATTAATGGTTAGGTTTGAATTCTACAATGAAGCCCCCATGAAATTTTTTCTTGAGTCAATCTTCCTAGTCTTTATTGACTCGAGACTCTTGATTTTTTTTTTTCTATGAACAGATTCATCTATAATTAGATCAATCTGTATTGATGCTTTATTACATTGTCTTTTTTTTTTTTATGAGATGACTCATAACATAAACCTTCCATATATTTATATTGGAATCATATATCATTGATATTCTTTTTCTTTCTTTCTTTCAGACTTCCATTTATCTGCATACTTTCTATACCAAAAATCAGATTGGTTTTTCTGTTGTTTATGCAAAAAAGATTTCAGTTGCTACAATGATATGTCCAATGAATGTATTATATCTTGACTGGTTTTTTTGTATCCAGATAATGTGAATCGATGAGTTGGTTATTCGTTTTATAACTATTAGTTGATAGTAGGCTTCGATCCATTTTTTTTTTTTTAATCCTATCCTCTAAAAAAACCAACGAGTCGCACACTAAGCATAGCAATTAAATTTTAGAAAATTATCAATCAAATTATTATTTAACCCTATAGAATTAGAATTGCTCATTTTTTTGGATTTAAGGGAAAAAGAATGAAAGAAAAGAGTTTGTTGTTTTTTATTCTATTTTTTTTTTTTTTTTAATGGATAGAACAGTCAATTTTCTTATTCTTCTTCTCTAAATATCCAAATTTTGATGCCTAATACCCCATAAATAGTTCGGACTGGATAGGAACAATAATCAATTTTAGCTCGAATGGTTTGTAGAGGAACCCTACCCTCTCTGATCCATTCAACACGTGCGATTTCTTTTCCGTCAATACGCCCTGCAATTTGTACTTGAATTCCTTTTGTATCCGCTTGTTCGGTTAATTCAATAGCCTTTTTCATTGCTTTTCGAAATGAGACTCGATTTTTTAATTGTCCGGCTATAAATTCGGCAAGAATATTAGGGTTTGCATAAGGGTTTGGAATTCTTGTAATAGCAATGTTGAGTTTTCGGTTCACACAATTA
>JAMXBB010000079.1:17500-22500 GCA_024138015.1 Lumnitzera littorea | reverse complement strand
ATAAAGAAATAGTTAATATATTCAAGATAATTACGTATTTACAAAATACCGTCTCAACAATTCATACTATTTTATTAGATCCGGGATGGGATATGGTTCCGAAGGATGAACTGGATATGTACAGTTCCAATAAGATTTCATTCTTGAACAAAAATACATTTTTTGATTTATTTCATCTGTTCCATGACCGGAACAGGGGGGGATACACGTTGCACTACGATTTTGAATCAGAAGAGAGATTTCAAGAAATGGCAGGTCTATTCACTCTATCAATAACCGAGCCGGATCTGGTGTATCATAAGGGATTTGCCTTTTCTATTGATTCTTACGTATTGGATCAAAAACAATTCTTGAATGAGGTATTCAACTCCAGGGATGAATCGAAAAAGAAATCTTTATTGGTTCTACCTCCTGTTTTTTATGAAGAGAATGAATCTTTTTATCGAAGGATCAGAAAAAAATGGGTCCGGATCTCCTGCGGGAATGATTTGGAAGATCCAAAACCAAAAATAGTGGTATTTGCTAGCAACAACATAATGGAGGCAGTCAATCAATATAGATTGATCCGAAATCTGATTCAAATCCAATATAGCACCTATGGGTACATAAGAAATGTATTGAATCGATTCTTTTTAATGAATAGATCCGATCGCAACTTCGAATATGGAATTCAAAGGGATCAAATAGGAAATGATACTCTGAATCATAGAACTATAATGAAATATACGATCAACCAACATTTATCGAATTTGAAAAAGAGTCAGAAGAAATGGTTCGATCCTCTTATTTTTCTTTCTCGAACCGAGAGATCCGTGAATCGGGATCCTAATGCATATAGATACAAATGGTCCAATGGGAGCAAGAATTTCCAGGAACATTTGGAACATTTCGTTTCTGAGCAGAAGAGCCGTTTTCAAGTAGTCTTCGATCGATTACGTATTAATCAATATTCGATTGATTGGTCTGAGGTTATCGACAAAAAGGATTTGTCTAAGTCACTTCGTTTCATTTTGTCCAAGTTGCTTCTCTTTTTGTCCAAGTTGCTTCTTTTTTTGTCTAACTCACTTCCTTTTTTCTTTGTGAGTTTCGGGAATACCCCCATTCATAGGGCCGAGATCCGCGTCTATGAATTGAAAGGTCCGAATGATCAACTCTGCAATCAGTTGTTAGAATCAATAGGTCTTCAAATCGTTCATTTCAAAAAATGGAAACCATTATTATTGGATGATCATGATACTTCCCAAAAATCGAAATTATTGATCAATGGAGGAACAATATCACCATTTTTGTTCAATAAGATACCAAAGTGGATGATTGACTCATTCCATACTAGAAATAATCGCAGGAAATCTTTTGATAACACGGATTCCTATTTCTCAATGATATCCCACGATCAAGACAATTGGCTGAATCCCGTGAACCCATTTCATCGAAGTTCATTGATGTCTTCTTTTTATAAAGCAAATCGACTTCGATTCTTGAATCATCCACACCACTTCTGCTTCTATTGTAACAAAAGATTCCCCTTTTATGTGGAAAGGGCCCGTATCAAGAATTCTGATTTTACGTATGGGCAATTCCTCAATATCTTGTTCATTTGCAACAAAATATTTTCTTTGTGCGGCGGTAAAAAAAAACATGCTTTTTTGGAGAGAGATACTATTTCACCAATCGAGTCACAGGTATCTAACATATTCATACCTAACGATTTTCCACAAAGTGGTGACGAAAGGTATAATTTGTACAAATCTTTCCATTTTGCAATTCGATCCGATCCAGTGGTTCGTAGAGCTATTTACTCGATCGCAGACATTTCTGGAACACCTCTAACAGAGGGACAAATAGTCAATTTTGAAAGAACTTATTGTCAACCTCTTTCAGATATGAATCTATCTGATTCAGAAGGGAAGAACTTGTATCAGTATCTCCATTTCAATTCAAACATGGGTTTGATTCACACTCCATGTTCTGAGAAATATTTACCATCCGAAAAGAGGAAAAAACGGAGTCTTTGTCTAAAGAAATGCGTTGAGAAAGGGCAGATGTATAGAACCTTTCAACGAGATAGTGCTTTTTCAACTCTCTCAAAATGGAATCTATTCCAAACATATATGCCATGGTTCCTTACCTCGACAGGGTACAAATATCTAAATTTGCTATTTTTAGATACTTTTTCAGACCTATTGCCGATACTAAGTAGCAGTAAAAAATTTGTATCCATTTTTCATGATATTATGCATGGATCAGATATATCATGGCGAATTCTTCAGAAAAAATTGCGTCTTCCACAATGGAATCTGATAAGTGAGATTTCGAGTAAGTGTTTCCATAATCTTCTTCTGTCCGAAGAAATGATTCATCGAAATAATGAGTCACCATTGATATCGACCCATCTGAGATCTCCAAATGTTCGGGAGTTCCTCTATTCAATCCTTTTCCTTCTTCTTGTTGCTGCATATCTCGTTCGTACGCATCTTCTCTTTGTTTCCCGAGCCTCTAGTGAGTTAGAGACAGAGTGCGAAAAGGTCAAATCTTTGATGATTCCATCATACATGATGGAGTTGCGAAAACTTCTGGATAGGTACCCTACATCTGAACTGAATTCTTTCTGGTTAAAGAATCTCTTTCTAGTTGCTCTGAAAAAATTAGGAGATTCTCTAGAAGAAATACGGGGTTCTGCTTCTGGCGGCAACATGCTATGGAGTGGTGGTCCCGCTTATGGGGTCAAATCAATACGCTCTAAGAAGAAATATTTGAATATCAATCTCATCGATATTATCGATCTCCTAAGTATCATACCAAATCCCATCCATCGAATCACTTTTTCGAAAAATACGAGACATCTAAGTCATACAAGTAAAGAGATCTATTCATTGATAAGAAAAAGAAAAAATGTGAACGGTGATTGGATTGATGATAAAATAGAATCCTGGGTCGCGAACAGTGATTCGATTGATGATAAAGAAAGAGAATTCTTGGTTCAGTTTTCCACCTTAACGACAGAAAAAAGGATTGATCAAATTCTATTGAGTTTAACGCATAGTGATCATTTATCAAAGAATGACTCTGGTTATCAAATGATTGAACAACCGGGAGCAATTTACTTACGATACTTAGTTGACATTCATAAAAAGTATCTAATGAATTATGAGTTCAATACATCCTGTTTAGCAGAAAGACGGATATTCCTTGCTCATTATCAGACAATTACTTATTTACAAACCTCGTGTGGGGCTAATAGTTTTCATTTCACATCTCATGGAAAACCCTTTTCGCTCCGCTTAGCCCTATCCCCCTCTCGGGGTATTTTAGTGATAGGTTCTATAGGAACTGGACGGTCCTATTTGGTCAAATACCTAGCGACAAACTCCTATGTTCCTTTCATTACAGTATTTCTGAACAAGTTCCTGGATAACAAGCCTAAAGGTTTTCTTATTGATGATATCGATATTGAGGATAGTGACGATATTGAGGATAGTGACGATATTGATCGTGACCTTGATACGGAGCTGGAGCTTCTAACTAGGATGAATGCGCTAACTATGGATAGGATGCCGGAAATAGACCGATTTTATATCACCCTTCAATTCGAATTAGCAAAAGCAATGTCTCCTTGCATAATATGGATTCCAAACATTCATGATCTGGATGTGAATGAGTCGAATTACTTATCCCTCGGTCTATTAGTGAACTATCTCTCCAGGGATTGTGAAAGATGTTCCACTAAAAATATTCTTGTTATTGCTTCGACTCATATTCCCCAAAAAGTGGATCCCGCTCTAATAGCTCCGAATAAATTAAATACATGCATTAAGATACGAAGGCTTCTTATTCCACAACAACGAAAGCACTTTTTCACCCTTTCATATACTAGGGGATTTCACTTGGAAAAGAAAATGTTCCATACTAATGGATTCGGGTCCATAACCATGGGTTCCAATGTACGAGATCTTGTAGCACTTACCAATGAGGCCCTATCGATTAGTATTACACAGAAGAAATCAATTCTAGACACTAATACAATTAGATCTGCTCTTCATAGACAAACTTGGGATTTGCGATCCCAGGTAAGATCGGTTCAGGATCATGGGATCCTTTTCTATCAGATAGGAAGGGCTGTTGCACAAAATGTACTTCTAAGTAATTGCCCCATAGATCCTATATCTATCTATATGAAGAAGAAATCATGTAACGAAGGGGATTCTTTTTTGTACAAATGGTACTTCGAACTTGGAACGAGCATGAAGAAATTAACGATACTTCTTTATCTTTTGAGTTGTTCTGCCGGATTGATCGCTCAAGACCTTTGGTCTCTACCCGGATCCGATGAAAAAAACGGGATCACTTCTTATGGACTCGTTGAGAATGATTCTGATCTAGTTCATGGCCTATTAGAAGTAGAAGGCGCTCTGGTGGGATCCTCGCGGACAGAAAAAGATTGCAGTCAGTTTGATAATGATCGAGTGACATTGCTTCTTCGGCCCAAACCAAGGAATCCCTTAGATATGATGCAAAATGGATCTTGTTCTATCGTTGATCAGAGATTTCTCTATGAAAAATACGAATCGGAGTTTGAAGAAGGGGAAGGAGAAGGAGTCCTCGACCCGCAACAGATAGAGGAGGACTTATTCAATCACATAGTTTGGGCTCCTAGAATATGGCGCCCTTGGGGCTTTCTATTTGATTGTATCGAAAGGACCAATGAATTGGGATTTCCCTATCGGGCCAGGTCATTTCGGGGCAAGCGGATCATTTATGATGAAAAGGATGAGCTTCAAGAGAATGATTCGGAGTTCTTGCAGAGTGGAACCATGCAGTACCAGACACGAGATAGATCTTCCAAAGAACAAGGCTTTTTTCGAATAAGCCAATTCATTTGGGACCCTGCAGATCCACTCTTTTTCCTATTCAAAGATCAGCCCTTTGTCTCTGTGTTTTCACATCGAGAATTCTTTGCAGATGAAGAGATGTCAAAGGGGCTTCTTACTTCCCAAAGAGAT
>JAMXBB010000078.1:27500-30056 GCA_024138015.1 Lumnitzera littorea | reverse complement strand
AATTGTTTCTTTATTTGTTTCATTGTTATAAATATATTTATCAATGAGTTTTCTTGATAATTCAAAAGCAAGTTGTGTATTCATCCTGGGAATATTAATGATACATAGAACAATATCTATATATATCCTTTCAATTAAAAATATTAGAATATAATATGATTTACGGATTAATCGAATATTTTGTCTTTTTAATTTCTGCCAATTGCTTTTTATTGATGTTATTAGTTTAGTGAGAGAACTTATTTTATTCCAACTAATATTTCTTTCCGGAATTAAAAAATTCTTCTTCTTATCTTTTGTAATTTTTTCTATTTGATTTCTCATTGTTTTTGTTCTATCAGACAGATCCCTCATTTTTTTTTCTGTCAATGAATAATCTGTCAAATCCATAAATCGAATTGGAATGGGCGATTCTTGAATCATCCTATTATTGATTGTCGAATCTTTTTCTTTTTTAATTTCACTCAATTCCGATATTTCTCTTAATCCAAATAATAGAATTGAGTTTTTTTTGAAAAGTTTTTTTATTATTTCTTTTAAAAATAGAATGTTTTTGGTGACCCATTTTTTTCTTTCTTGTGAGACATTTCGAAAAATTTTGGTTTTTTCTTTTAAAAACTGTATAACTAGAAAAGACTTTTTTTGCAATTTTATAATTTTTTTTTTGAGTTCTTTTAAAATAGGTTCAAAAAATGAACGTCGTTTTCGGGGAGAACCAAAAGGAGATTCAGTTTCCATCCCCCATACTGTTAAAAAACAAAAATCGTTTTTTTGTCCTTTCTTTTTCAACATCTCTTTCTGATTCGGAAGGAATCCTATCTTCGATCTGTGCCAAGGTTGAAGGCAAAAGGGAAACAGAATCTTTATTTGAATACCGTCTGTCAACCAGTTCTTTGGAAATTCTGTTTCCGATAATTGAACTCCATTATAGGTACATTTAATATGCATTTCTCTATTCCAATCCTTTAGATCCTCAGACCACTCAGGAAATTGAAATAATAACATACGAACTATATTTTTCGTTATTATCAATGAAGGTAATAGACTATATTTTCTAAGAAAAGATTGAGTTACTAATAGGGAACCCCTTATTAATTGAGCGAATAGAATGCTATCCCAGGCTTCCGCTATTTCGATTCGTTCTTTCTCCTCTCTTTTTTCTTCCTCTTTTTTTTTCTCATTTTCCTTTGTCTTTTCCTCCGTATAATCCGAAATTATTAATTCTCTTGGTTTTTTGTTTTTAAAAATGAATTTCATCAATCCGGATATATCAAAAGAAAGAGATTTCTCTATTCTGTCGAAAAAAAGAGGAGAATGCACATTTGCTTGAAAGAGTTCCCAAATAATTGTTTTACGTCTTTGAGCACGCATGGATCCTTTGATTATGTCTCGACGAAAATCGGATTGTTGCGAATAACGTATCAAAGCCACTTCATCTGATTGATCGGGGTTATTAGTATTTTTGATAGTCGTATCAATAGTATCTTGCTGGTTATCAGTAAAGATCACTACACGTTTGGCTTTTCTTGACCGAATCTCATGATCCTCTGCCACGTTTTCTTCGTTTTCCCCCTCTTGTTGTTCTAAATCGTCGATCAATTTGTATGACCAGCAAGGAACTTTTTTACCGATTTCTTTTATTCCAATGGAATTTTTTCTGATTCTTTTAGCTTTCGGATCAGCCATAATCGTATCGGATAAAAATTGGACAATTTTCATTTCATCTTCGGAATCCATTTTTCTTTGTTCACTTTTATAAAATGGAAAGAAAGAACGTTTTTTTTCTCTTGATAATGCGTTTTTCTCAAATGTATCTATTTTTTCGTCAAATTTCTCATAATCGCTAGGAAAAAGTATACCATGAATCTTATTTATCAGACTTGTCTCTATATCATTTTTTATGGAAGTTTCAACCATCTTTGATGGTGAAAATTTGATTTTGAGTCTTCCACGATAGGAGCCATTCAAAAAGGGATCATATATTTTAGGAAAATATTCTTTTTTAGCCTTATTATTACACAATCTAGTCTTTTTTTCTAGTACATTTTGAGTAATACATTCTTTATCTATAACTTCAATTCGAGTTCTAAATTCCTTGCTAAGGTTGGTCTTTTTTTGGTCATTAAGATAACTCCAATAATCATACAATTCATCAGGGAGTAGTTTTTCTGTTGGGAAAAAAAAGATTTTTCTGTGGATCATTTCCGAGAAAGTTGACAAACTTGGTGGATACGTAAAAGATATTCTTTCTTTTCCATCATTTTGACATGTATAAAAAAAATATTGTGACATTTCATTCTTTACAACATTTTCAAATTGATCGTTTTTTATATATCGTAATGGATGATTCCATCGTTTATAATCGAAAAGAAGAGTTACAAGAGGTTTTTCAAACCATAATAAATATTTTTCTTCTTGAAATCTTTCTAACTTCGAATTCTCTTTATAGAATGTCTCTTTAAAGTGAAATTCATCCCTTGTTTTTTCCTTTCCATTCACTCGGATCTCTTCCCTTTCATCGATTTTGCCCGGGGGATCCTCCTTTTCTTCCGAAAA
>JAMXBB010000077.1:0-30121 GCA_024138015.1 Lumnitzera littorea | reverse complement strand
TCTTTTATTGATCATTTTATATACATTTTTTTAACTTTTTTTTTTTTTACGTATGTTCATATGGCTAGCATGTATGCAACCTACTTGTCTAAAAAGATTGAGTGTTTGGTATTCATATTCCTTAGGTTAGGTTAAGTTATAAAGTGCTCACCCATTAACCCTTTAGGGTTTGTACTTAAAAATAAGTTCATTAACTGAATTAGGTTGAAACCATTAAATTAATTTGTTCGCCGAGTTGGCTTGAACTTATTGGAATTCATTAGTCCATTAACTATAGCTAGGTCGAGACATGGTTAAGAAAGTTACGACAATCATAAATATACTTAATAAAAATAATACTTCAATGCACCATCATAGGTATTTGTTGTCTAAACTATAATATAAGCTTAAGCAAACAATTGAAATGGAAATAAACTTTGAAAATGAACAAACAACAAACAATTGAAAGGAAGAGATCATTCAAAGTACAATTGTAGATTTTCGGTATTCCATGCTCTGGGGATGATTTGCTTATCCAACCTTTCCAATCTATATGCATTATTCCTTAAAACTTCTCATATCTAAGTTGCATCTTTCCAATTTGGTATGAGCTTACCTTAAGCATCTCGAACTCCTTTTGTTATGCCCTAAAATAGATAGAGTTGCAACAATCTCATCGTGTGAACCATTTAAAGATAGAAGTTGGCCTCTCATCTGTAATTGTAAACCAGGTCTACATAAGGTGAACTCAACTCAACTATTTTAAAGCATCCAACTCAATACCTATTATTTATAAAACCAGTAGTATAGGTTTTTGTAATAGTTCTTTATCACAAACCTATAGAATAAAACTTATGATTTATAATTGTAGTTACAAATAACATATTTATGTGAAAAATTTACACTTTTAAAAGGGTCATTTAGGATCACTAATTTAAATTAAATACATTATAGACTAAGGGTTGAAAACTAGTAGGTCGCTAAGGGAGACCCCATTAGTTTTCAACCAAAAAGTTACAACAGTTGCCAATAGAAAACAAAAGTCCAACTATTCTTTCTTGATTGTCACTCCTTAACTCCGTTCATTTTCATTTGGGATTTGGCTAGTGCATTGTATTCAACTTTGAATTTGCAAAAAAAAAAAAATATATATATATCTATAAGAAAATGAGTGACAACTTACTCAATAAGTAGGATGGAGACAGAAGTATGTATTCAATACAAAACAATTAAGGTTTTCAATCAAGTTAATTAGATGTAATACATGTACAAATAAGTGCTACTATACGATGTTATCCAGTCTGTCGTGAGATTAGAAACTCTGCATCCACTTTAATTTGGGTTGAGGAGTTTAAAATCACACACTTATGAATTGAAGCCGAACTGAGCTTGTGCAATAGAGAACACCTTTTGCCGGAAGATACCTTGGAACCACTCTCCTTGATAACATTTAACTAGCATGTATATTCTATAGTAATTTCATCTTATTTTGTACATTAATTTAGTCAATTTCATAGTAATTTAGAGCTTAACTTGTTTAATTTTCATTTTTAAGGAATTTGGAGGCATTTAATGAACTTTCAAGCATTTTTATTAAGTTTTGGAGCATATTGGAACAAAAGCATTGATCGAGGAGTCAAAGTAGAAGGATTCTATGTAAGAAACAAAGTCTAGGAGAGAATACAATTGAAAACCACAGCCATATTCCATGGTCATATACCCCCTTGTCATCAATTTTTATTGAATCTTGAAGATTTCAGACTAAGTACAAGTATACGCCTAAACTCTATGCCCTTGTACCTGGCTCGTAGGCATGCAATAATTTTTTAGTCTTCTATTTTTGTTGGGTTTTCTTTGTAAATCTAGGTCTAACCATTATAAATAGATGCTTAGGCCTAAGTTTGTAAGGAAAGCCCCTCTTGAGAAAGAGTTAGTAAGATAAAGAATTATAGGGGTTTCTTTATTCTTTTCTTTTCTTTTTGTTATGTCTTTACTTTAAATTTCTTAGTAAATTTTTATTGAACCTTATATTATTGGTAATGAAATTCAATCTATCATTTTGCATATTGCAATCTAATTGTATTACGTTTATTGTTGTCTTTAATTTAATATACTGGTGATTGAATTATTACTAGAGTTTATTGTAGAGTTTGAGAGAGCATGCAATAGGATTGATTGATATAATTGGACAAAATTGGCTGACTAAAATGTTTAGTAGTTTGGTTTTCTTGAATTAAGGCAATCTAATAATGGGATTCAAGAGTGTCATGCATTTCTGTAATGATCTATTCAGAGGTAATTAGAGTAAAAAAGGTCTTGCAGATTAAGAATTGGCCAAGTGACACGAGTCCGATTAGTTCATAATAGAAATCCTTACAACCTAATATTGTAATTGAAATTGAATAAGTTACCTAGAACTAAGTAATAAATAGCACTAGAGATTTACTAAAGGACATGTTTTCTCCTTTAAATTAATTTAATTTGATCTTATTTTTGTTCTTGTTCTTATTTTTACTATTTCTATTTATTCTCGTTTAAGTTTATATTTTTGTTATTCTATTCTAATTATTTCGTTATTGCAATCTTTATCTTACCATCTTTGGTTATTCAATTATATCTTTTATTGTAAAAGTTAAGTAATGGGAATAATTTAGGGATACAACTACTAATTAGTTAAATATTACTCCCATATATAGTTCTTCATGGGATTGACACTTAGACTCCATCCAAATTTATACTATAGCTTAACTAGGTGTGCTTGACTAGGCTGTAAGCCCCACTTAGTTATCGAGATCAAGTTTATAGTGTTGTTGTTGAGGAATCAATAAAGTAAACTAATTATGAATTTAGCAAAAACCCTTGATTTTCAATTATTTTAACATATTTATAATATTTCTTTCCTTTAGTTATTTTTGGTATTTTTCTTCCTTAAATTGATTCTAATTTCTGAATTTATCCTGTTTATGACCCAAAGTAGCAGTGGCATTCTTGTGGAATTTGATCCAGAGATTGAAAAGGCTTCTCATTATCACCATAGGAGAGTTCGTGAAGCAGTGGATTTAATTAATCAAGGTTCATTACTCTGATTAAAAGGAAGAATCAAAAAGTTTAGAAAGTGATATAGAAATTGAAATTATGGAATTGAACAACAATGATGAAGATAACAAGACCCTTATGGAGTTTTCCAAACCAATTATGACTGGAGCTGAATCTAGCATCATGTTACCTACAATCTAAGTAGTGAATTTCTAAATCTAACCAAACATAATCTAGATGGTCCAACAATTTGTTAAGTCTGATGGATTAGCTGATGAAGACCCTAACAACCACATCTTAAGCTCCCTAGAGATTTGTGACACTTTTAAGATCAAAGGTGTCACAGATAATGTGATAAGACTAAGATTATTTCCGTTTTTCTTGCAATCTAAGGCCAAATAGTGGCTCAACTTATTACTTAGAGGTTTTATTACTACTTAGGATAGTTTGGTTGAAAAGTTTCTAGGAAAGTATTTCTTACTTGCTAGGATGGCGAAATTTAGAAATAATATTTCTACTTTTGTTTAAATTGATGATGAGACACTCTATGATACATAGGAGAGATTTAAGGAGTTGTTAAGGCGATGTCCACATCACAGCTTACCTATATAGATACAAATTCAAACATTTTATAATGGACTCAATTATCCTACGCACCAAATGATTGATGCTGTAGCTAGAGCCATTGTAAGTGTTAAGACACCAAACAAAGCCCAAAAGCTAATTAAAGGCACTAAACCACTCATACTAGGATAATGTAAGATCCAAAGTGAAGGTACCTAGGAAGTATGGAGTTAATTCCATGACTACATTGATTGCTTAAGTTAAGAATCTGAGTAAGAAGATTAAGGGACTGATTAAACCAGTGAATTTAGTGTAGGATAAAATTTTGGTTAAAACTAAGGATGTTAATTTTATTGGTAATTGTGCTCAAAATAATCCTTTTAACAATACATATAATCCAAGTTGGAGAAATCACCTAAATTTCTCCTTGAAAGGCTAGTGGTAATAGCAGAATCAGAATGTGCAACCTCATAATATGGCCCTTAACATTGAAAAGTTGCTAAATAGATTCATCTAAAGTTTAGACACTCATTTTCTAGCCAATGAAGTAGCACTAAGGAACACTGAAGCTTCACTGAGGAATTTAAAGAGCTAGCTAAGCCAATTAACTAAGACTATCACTGAAAAACCATAAGGAAGTCTGCTTAGAAATTCCAAGTCGAATCCTAAATCAGTAGGTTCGAAACTAAACTAGAGGAAGATAATCAACCATCGAGCCAATGATGTAAAACAAGAGGATTCCTTAGGAGGTCTTCTACATTTGATTTATTTTAATTTCCGTTATTTTATTAGTTTATTTCATTTATGTTGTTATCGTGTCATGAGTCAGTTCAAGTATTGAGTTTTTAGGACATTAGTTAGTGTTTTTCCCTTATCTTCAACGATTTTCAAAATAAAAAAAAAAGAGTTATTTTAATGTTATTCATGCAATAGTAACATTGAAGTTGTCATCTAATGAAGTTGTTATTTGATTAAATTTTGAGCTTCAATTTTGAATTTTTCAAAGAAATTTTAGGAATTAAGTTAAAGGAAATCAATGCGGCTTTAAATTCAAAAATCCAAGAAGAAGAGGGCTAATGTCCATGCCCACAAACTTAGACCATGATCCTCTTGTAATTTTATTTTGAGAGGAAGTTAAAAATTCTTAGATGAGAGGTCCAAGGTCAGGACTATACCTATAGTCTTTGATCGTAGTTATTCCAAGTTTGCAATATTAAGGCAAAGATAAGGACCATGGCCATGATACTTAATCATGGTCTAGTTAGAATTTAAACATCATAGGTAAAAGCCTTCCACTTCATTCTAAACTCTTACTCACTCTCTCTAAAACTGTACTTTTCTCTTAATCCCCTCACTACAGAAGCACTAAAACTTCACAAATCTTCATGATCCAACCCCGTGTACTTTAAATCTATTGTACGTACATCATCCCTATCTATTATTTACTTAGATTTGTTGTTGTTTTGCATAAAAATCCATAAAAATTGGATTTTTATTTAAGTTTTCAATATGAACAATTTGGCTTACATGTGTAGAAACTTTAGTTTTTAGGAGTGATTTAGGAAAGACAATGTGATAAAATATATTGTTTACTCATCGTTTGCTAGAAATCACTTGAAAAACACTTACTTGCTAAAGATTAAAATCATAAAGAATATGGTAGTTTTATTGCATGAAGAAGTAAAAGAAAGAAAAGTGATGGAATTCATGTTATTGGCTTATTGATTGTTTTATTAGCATGTGATTTGTGAACTTATGTTAGATATATGAAAAAACTTGTTATTGATTAAATTTGTGTGTAGTTAGAGCAATCCCTATAACTTATCAATTTTTTGATGTTGATTAAGATTGTTGATGTAAAATCCATTTCAATATGTTGTAAAATTCATGTTAGGAATATGGAATTTGTTGTTAACATATTTGCACATGAAGTAGATTATTAGAAATTGTAGAAAACAATTTTAAGTAATTGTATAGTGAATGTTAATAATTATATCAATGGAGATTATGGATAGAAATAAGATTAGTCATTAATTAATCCTATAATTTCATTAATCCATGATTTTAGCAAAGTTAGCATTTCATTATACGATCCATTACTAATTCTACATTTTATATATTGCTTGATTAAATAAATTAGCAATTAACTAACAATTACTTTTGCATTCTGCTAAACTATTGAATTAGCAATTATTTATTTAACATGAATTTATTTTTATCAAATTTTATCTATTATTTTTTATTCTAGAACCATGCCACTCGCAAAAAGTCTTTAGGTGCCATTCCTATACATCCCCTATTGACATTCTAGGAATCTCGTTAAAGGAAGAGGTATACTCGTTTGTCAAAGAAGGACTTTTGCTAAACTTCATTTTTGAGTTGGGAATCACTCGTTCAAGCTAGCTATGACACTAAAGTTAGAAAGGTAATAGAGTTTGGTGGTTGGGACTGGTTGTTATCGATCAAAAAGCCGATTTATAAAGAATTGACATTGGAAGTACATAGCACCTAAGGTTAGCATTTGATATATACTATTGAGAATGATGGGGAGAATACTTTATACTTCAGGTGTAATAGACATAAAGTGACTATGTCATTTGATAAGCTACCTATTTGCATGGGCATATAATCGTCAATTTATGTTAGGACACAAGAGTATGTGGAGTTGCCCTATAAATTACCTTAGGGAGTTTTTAAATCTCTTGTGTAAGCTGATTTGACTAATGAAGTAGGAGCTTACGACCTATGAAGGTCTAAAGCCTCTAAGTTGAGAGATTCATGTCTCAAATTGATTCACTTTATGTTGACCAAAGGTTTTATAGGGAGAAAGAATAGTTAGGGAGTAGTAAATGAGAGGATATCCTATACCTATATAGTATTGTTGAACAACGCCCTATAAATTTAGGTGTTAGGATGATCTTCTTTCTTATGAACTAAGCTACTAAGGGTTGTTTAGGTTTCATCTTTATAGGTCCTTTTGTCAATAGGTTAGCAAGAAATACTCCTTGTTTTCATAACCTTCCTCATATATAGGTACTGGAGCCTATTGTCTCATTAAGTTATGAGTCCATTAAGGCCATGAAACTCCTTCTAGCACCTAAAGGCCTACTCCTAAAGCCAGTTGGAGAAGTGATGTCTTCATCATCTCAACTGTAAGGATCTTGATGTATAAGGTAGATCATGTTGAGGCTAGGACAAATTTTCTCTTTACTCACTAGGGAATCCAACCACCACCCATGCCATCACCCAACTCAGATGAGGAGATTGAGGAGGAGGAAATTAAGGAGGAAGGCAAGGCTACAGAGGAAGAAGATGAGGATGAAGAGTGATCTTTCATTTGCATTTTATTTTCTTTTCAAAAGACTTAGTTTTATTTTTCTTATTTAGATGACTGTATTCGACTAACTTATTTACTATTACTTTTTACTTTAGATAGCTGTTTAACTTTTGATGTTTTGTAAGTTCTATAAGATACTAACATTTTGATACTTGTGATCTTTCACTTGCATTTTATTTTCTTTTCAATAAACTTAGTTTTATTTTTCTTATTTGGATGATTGTATTCGACTAACTTATTTACTATTACTTTTTACTTTGATGTTTTGTAAGTTCTACAAGATGCTAACATTTTGATACTTAAATTAGTCATTGTTTTAGTTAGTTTATTTTATCTAATTAAGTTCTTCTTTTCGTTTTATAGTTAGTTTGTTAGAGACAGAAGAAAACTAAGAGCTTAATAGGATTGATAGAATTCAAATTCAGGACTTCAAAATTTTTCAAAGATTAATGTAAAAAATCAGGAAAGTCCCAATATCTTTTCTTTTTATTTTTCTTCCACTTTTATTTTGAATTGCATTGTTATAATGTACATTGAGGATGATGTACAACTTAAGTATGGAGAGAAACGGTAGATTATGTATGTTAATAATTTAGATATACATTTAAGCTTTTGAATTAGAAAATTTAAGAGATTTGCACCCCTTATATATTAGGAAAGCAAAATTTTTTTTTGAATCTACCCAAATCCTTTATGAATTTAGAACACTTATCTAAATTTGAGTGATTAAATCCTTATGATTCAAAGTTCCTTGTTGCTTAAGCGTAGACTTAGGATTATGATAGTTATAAACGAATTAAGGACTAGTTATTTTTATTTATAAACTTGATATTCGAGGATAGTTATCTATCTCTCTTTTTCAAAACATTTTATATTGGATAAATAAAAGAGATTTGTCCTATAAAAGTCTTTTGAAAAATCAAAGTAATTGGAAGTATAAATCGATTTAATAGATAAAAAAATTGCTAAAAATTAGTAAGGACTAGCGTTGATTCCTCAAAAGAGTAAGACTGTTTCCCATTGCCTATTTGCAAAAAGAAAATTTAATTTAATTTTGTTAAGGATCGACTTTGATCCCTTAGAAGAGTGAGGTGCTTTCTCGTTAACAATTATTAAATAATAAAAAAGGGCTACATTAGTATGGATTAGCCTTGGTGTCTCTAAAGAGCGAGGTGCTTTTTTAAGCTAATCACCTTCAATAAAGAAATTAATTTGAACTTAAGAAGCCTCTTGATGAAAATTGAAAGATTTATAGGGACAATCAAAGGCTGAGTCGATGTAATATGCATCTAGTCTTGGTTTTAAAATTAAAATTGGTTAATGGAAGATTTCTTTCATCTAGCGTTAGAGTGGTGAAGTTTCTATAACTTTTTCTTAGCTTATTAATATATTTTTTTTAATCTCTACCTTAGTTTTTATTTAAGTGATAAGACTAACTTTGAATTATTATGATTAATTATTGAAATTCAATAGTTCTTAAGTAGTTATTATCTAAGTGTTGTAAGGACATTGTCAAGTTAAGGAGAAAAGGTGATTTTGAAGAAATTTTAGCAAATCTACTTAAATTTGTGGGTGTAATTTTCTAAAGAGTGATTTTTAATGCCTTGTCCTTAAGATGCTTTTGCTTTTGTTTTGATTATTTTGCTTAAGGAAAAGAAAAAACTTAAGTGTGGGGGTATTTAATAACATGCAATTAACATACTGGTTCTATAGTAATTTTAGGTCATTTTAGACATTAATTTAGTTAATTTCATAGTAATTTAGAGCTTAATTTGTTTAATTTTCATTTTTAGGGACTTTGAAGGCATTTGATGAACTTTCAAGGAATTTTATCTAGTTTTGGAGCATGTTAGAACAAAAGCATTGATTGAGGAGTTAGAGTAAAAGGATTCTAAGTGAGAAACAAAGTTTACGAGAGAACATGGTTGAAGACCATGGCCATGTTCCATGGTTGTATACCCTCTCATCATCAATTTTCATTAAATCTTGAAGATTTTAGACTAAGTGCAAGTATACGCCTAAACTTCATGCTTGTGCATTTAGCCCGTGGATATGCAATAATTTTTTAATCTTCTATTTTTGTTAGATTTTCTTTGTAAATCTAAGCCCAACCATTATAAACAGATGCCTAGGCATAAGTTTGCAAGGAGAGCTCCTTTCGAGCAAGAGTTAATAGGGTAAAGAATTACAAGGGTTCTTTTATTCTTTTATTTTATTTTTGTTATGTCTTTACTTTAAATTTCTTAGTAAATCATTATTGAACTCTATGCTCTAGAATGAATATTTATTATTGGTAATGAAACTCAATTTATGATTTTGCATATTTCAATCTAATTGTATTATGTTTATTTTTGTCTTTAATTCAATATACTGGTTATTACTATAGTCTATTGTAATGTTTGAGAGAGCATGCAATAGGATCGATCAATACAATTAGATAAAAATGGCTAATTAAAATGTTTAGTAGTTTAATTTTCTCGGATTAGGGCAACCTAATAGTGGGATTCAAGAGTGTTATGCAATTCTTTGACGACCTATTTATAAGCAACTTGGATAGAAAAGGTCTCAGGATTAGGAATTGGCCAAGTGATGCAAGTTTAGTTAGTTCGTAATAGGAATTCCCATGGTCCAATATTGCTATTTAGATTGAATAAGTCACTTTGAACTAGGTAGTAAATGGTACCAAAGCTTTACTATGGAACATGTTTTCCCCTTTGAATTAATTTAATTTGTTCTTATTTCTAGTCTTGCTCTTATTTTTATTATTTCTATTTATTCCCGTTTAAGTTTATATTTTTGTTAT
Source organism: Lumnitzera littorea (assembly GCA_024138015.1). NCBI lineage: Eukaryota > Viridiplantae > Streptophyta > Magnoliopsida > Myrtales > Combretaceae > Lumnitzera > Lumnitzera littorea. The sequence goes on along the minus strand of JAMXBB010000077.1, from coordinate 20,402 downwards.
TTTAATTATTTCGTTAATGCAACCTTTATCTTACCATCTTTAATTATTCAATTATATATTTTATTGTAGAACTTAGGTAATTGGAATAATTTAGAGATACTATTGCTAATTAATTAGATATTACTCTGATATTTAGTTCCTTGTAGGATCAACACTCAGACTCCATCTGAATCTATACAATAACTTGACCAAGTGCACTTACCTATGCTGTAAGCCTTAGTTAGATATTGAGATCAGTCCCTAACCTTACTGCAACCTTCTCTTTTGTTATTTAATTTAACTAAGGTAGAGAAAAGACCATTTCAGCTACCCTTATTGTAAGATTCATGTTTCGCTTGGTAATTCTAATTGTTTCCCTTAGTGGGTTGCGGTGCATATTAAGTCATAAGTTATGTTAAGTTTAAGTTAGTTCACTTTTTGGGTGATTAACCAATTCTAAGCAGTCTAAACCAAAACAGTATATATAAACAACCACAACATGATGCTCATTCCCACAACAATAGGGCAATATTCAAGTACATGCTCGGTACACACATAAACAACTAAGTTACATTAACAAGTTGAAGACATACCAAACCCTTTAAGTATTTTAAAATAATACTCCAAAATGTTGTGAAGCATCAATCCCACTTACCTTAATATTGATGTTCATTATCTTTACAGATCGCTTTGGTCTTCTTCAGTTATCCCTAAATATATAACCTCTTTGATTTCCATCTAATATATAGAATAAAAGTTCATTTTAACATTTAGGCAAGTTCTTCATTTGGTTTAAATAAGTTTTCGAAGCCATTTATCAAGTATTAATTAAATAATGTAAGTTTCGACCATGGTTCTGAGATGGTATTTTATTGCAGCTTTCTTTCCAAAAAGTTTCAGACCTTTGACTCTGGTAAGTTTTTAGAGTTTATATGCAGGCCACCTTCCGATTAACTCTTTGACTCTAGGTGAGATCTAATATTTAGTACCAATCTACCTTCTTACCAAACTTTTAGCTGCTTATATTATTGTTATGTATTAAGATTCTTCCAACAGATTACTTTTTGATTGAGTTTTTGACTCTACTCCTACATCTTTATTTCATTAATCCACTTATAAGTCTAACTTCCCCTAAGTCGGAAACCATGCTAAACTTAGTTTTACAGCATCAAAACATTTCAACCACAATCATCTATTCTACTCCTCTCTAAACTTTATTTATTTTAAGGAAAATCCTTAGAATTAAGTTTATAAACCATAAAGTTTCAACTTAAACTCTAGTTTCAATAGAAAATCCTTAACTTAAAACTTGAAATTACTCACTTTTACAAGTTATACACTAGCAAAAATAAATTACAACATAGTTTTGCAAAATTAAGTAAGGTTCCTTTAGGAAAATTTATCTCTAGCACACTATTTTGAGTGAAACAAAAAATTTCCTATAATCTAACTTCAAGATTTCAAAAATCTAACCACATAACGTGGATGTATCGTCTCTCAAGAGCTTACACATAAAAATCTAGATGAAAACTACAACATTTGAACTTTTGAAAATGTGACACAAAAATAATTAACAGAGTGTTTTTCTTAAAGACCCTATACCAATACTTAAAATTTCAAAAATATGGTTTGATATTAAGTTCTTCATGCCAAAATACTTAAGAAAACCTAGTTTCATAATTTTTGGAAATAGTTTACTATATAGTAAAAATTTTAATAAAATCGAAGAAATAGGACACTCATTGGAAACTGTCTCTTTTACTACCATTAGCTACTTTAAGTTTGTTTACCCTTTAAGGCATGGTGCGTTTCTTTAAGTTATGGTTTTTTTTTTTTTTCACTCCAAGGTGCTAATTTTACCTGCAAACCCTTCACTACCCAAATTTACACTATATTCTTAAAAATTCTTCAAAAATTCATTTCTCACCTTAATCTCTCTCTCACCCTTTTTTCTAAGACTCCAAGTGACCAAATTCTATAATGGAAGTCAATTTATATTTTTATACTAAGAAATAGGCTGAGTTGTCTAGTTTGCTTTATTAACACATGTGATATACACTATATTAGGTGTCCAATTTGTAGAATTTAAAGCCATTAACTATTTTAATTAACACCATTAGCTTGCTACATCTCCTATAGGTCTTCGCCTAATGCCACACATTTTTCTATAATTTTTGTTCTATTTTCCTCTACTAAATTAGTATATTTTTGTATATATTCAGGTATTTTTAATAATTATGGATATATATAATTACATAATAATTATATTCTATGTATATCCATGTTTTGTACATATTATTTTATGCCATTCAATAATTTTATTATTTATATAATTTATCTCTAAAGGCTCATTAACTACCGATGCCTATTACATTCTTTATATATATATATATAATATAGTAAAATTCACTATTTTAGCTAAATTTTCATTATTTTATTATATCTTCAAGATCTAAGCTAATGGGATCTCCTCAACTAATGTTACTAACTCACTTGTAAATTTCTAGGTTAATCAGGTTACCTTCGCAGACTCCTTAAATTGGCTATTCAAAACTTAGTCAAAATTATGTAACTTACATTTCCTAAATTAGGTGTTGAATTCCAGTTGCCAAAACTATAAGGTATCACATTCCAACCCCCTTTAAAAGAGTTTCATCCTCAAGACTATTGCGTATGATGTCACTATCACAGCATTTGTATTAGTTAAAAACATCTCATCTTCCTCATAACCCTTGATGCTGCAATTCACTTTCCTTCTTACCTTCTAAGCTAACTTCTACTCAAGCTTTTGTGTCAAATTCTATCAATTACCTTTATGTTGTACTCTTTTAAATTATTTTCCTAATTCACCAACTCTATTGATTAGCTCTAACATTATGCTAAAGTCATCACTAAAATTTACCATTATTCTTTATGTCTCTTCATGTATGTTATTTTTCTCTATTTCTTACCTTTTAACCTCAATTATTCTGTATTGATAAGTCACTCCTTATTTTTCTCTTTTCACTAACTTTAGCACATAAAGTTTACTTCATAGAAGATCCCTTTCTTGTAGATCTCTTTTTTCTTTTTTAATGGTGTTGTTGAGCTTGGTTTTTCACCCTCTCGGTTTTTTGTAAAATTAGGACTTATTTAAACCGACCAGTATTAAACCCTACCTGTTTAATATCAATCCTTGACTAGGGTTTAAAGAAAACCATTTCTTTTTATTTTGAAAAAAACTTCAGAGTTGCCACCCGATTGGAGTTGGGAAAAACAGTTTAGTTATAACTAATTAGGTGGATTAATTATAACTTAGCCATTAATCTAACGATTAAAACCAATTTTGTAAAAATGATTTTTGAAAACTAGAGATTTAGGTTCGGGGTTAGGAATTTTAAACCCTTATAGGTACCATTGACTTTCCAAAATTAGAATTAAACTTAAAAATCGCTTTTAATTTTAAAAGACAAAACTTAATTATTGGGTACTCTAATTAGATAAATGAAATTATCAAACTAAAGAAAAAGAGAAATAGTTTTTTTTTTTTTTTATCATTGCCCCGTAAGTGCTTATGTACTCGCTATTCGGGATCAGACGTGCATAGTTCTTTTACAGAAAATATAGTCGGTTGATTAATTTAAAATTTTGAAAAATTGTCAGGTTTACGTTTTTACCCATTTTTGACTTATTCGATGAAATTTCCCAAAGGGCCTAAAATTCGAACTCTTATTTGAAAAATTCTAAAGTGCCTTAATTTGAAAAAACTCTAATTATTTTTTATTTATTTTGGAAAATCCAAATTTTCTAAGTGTTAAGAACAACTTTTATTTATTAACTTGTTTGCTCATTTTTTATTATTATTTTTATATTATCTTATTTATTTTTGTTTTCTCTATTTTTTACTAAACTAAAAATAAAAAGAAATAAACTATTCTTTTTTTTTCTTCCTTTTTTCTTTCTCGTTTTTCTTTTTCTTTTCTTTCTTTTTTTTTTTCTTTTTCTTCTTTTTTGATTTGATTACATTTACATAGAATAAATAAATAAAACAAATAAATAAATAAAATAAGAAAAATCTAATAGAGGTTCGGACTAAGGAGGAGAGCTTGGGTTGGGTCGAAATGGTTCAGTTAGATCGCGAGTCGGGTCGTTGGATTGGGTCAAGTCGTTTGCAATTCTACTTTAGTAATGTCGGACAGGGGTGGTTCAAGATGATTTAAGTTGAATTCTTTAGGGGTAAGGATAGATTTGTGTGTATTAGATTAGAGATAGGGGGGGTGGTGTAGACTTGATGCCATGGTGTTTGGGAGTGGTTTTGAGGTGTTTTGGAAGTTGGTCATAGGTGGTGGTGGTGGTTTGACTGTATAGGGGTTGCTAGATGTGATTGAATGATTGGGTTGGGGGATTGAGGTTGCTAACAGCTCAACCATGTGGTTAGTTGGTGCCTAAGGTGGTGGTTTGAATAGGGCATGGTGGTGGCAGTGAGGATTTGGCTTTAAGGTTGCTAGGGGGTTTGGTGACAGTTGAGAGAGGCTAGGTTGGAGAGGCTAAGCTACTGGGGGCTTGGCTGCGGTGGTAGCTTGGCTCGAGAGTGGTTAGAGAGAGGGGTTCGAAGAGAGAGAGAGCGAGTTAGAGAGAGAAATTTTGCAAGAGTGAGAGAGAAGGTGTTTCAAGTATTTGTCTGAGGTTGTATGTCCTTGTTGATGGTCAATAAGCTCCAATTTATAGTAGAATTCAACCTATAGACAAAGGAAAGCTCAAATTGGAGTTAATGGGAATGGCCAAATTTTCAGTTTTTTCCCAATCTTTGAAGCTCAAAGTGAATACATAATTGATCAAACTTGGATGCGTTCTTGATTACTATTAACACTAGGCCATGTGTGCTTCGCGATTTCATCACTAAGTTGGTGAAATTTCAATGAAGAAGGGATCAAATCTACCCACAAAGTGCATTGCTTGAAAAGGAAAACGTGGGAAATCCTGGGGAAACTAGAGGAAATTGAGGGAAAGAAAAGGAAAGGGAGAGAAAATCGGTTGACGTAGCACTACGTCAGTCAACTTGACCTATTACAGTGTTCCACATGACATGTGGCAGTTGATGTGGTACGCTATGTAGATGCTACTTAGCGCCACGTCAGTAAGCTCGTCCAATTCGACAATGCTAGGTGTCAGGACACATGGCGTAGTGAGACTTTAATACGTAATAGCGTACTAGTTAACAAAAAATAAAAAAGGCCTCCCTACCTTTGCTAAGATTTGAACCCAAGACCTCATACTTAATACCCAAACCAAGTCCATGTGCTAACTATTGGGCTGTTGACCTGTGCCTTATCCATATGTGCAACTAAATTGTACATATGGACTCAGTTAACCTGAGTTAGATTTAAATTTAAGCCTAGGTTTAACGTCCTAAATTCTAAATCTAAATTAAAAATTAAAAAATCTACTTAAATGAAATGTTATTTTCTAAAATCTTTTTTTTTTCAACTTTTCTAATTTTTCTTGTAATTTTTCAATTTTGTAAAATTTTAAATTTTATTTTCTAAAATTTTTATTTTTTAGGGTTTCTTTCTACACTTCTTATTTTTTGGTACTTTTCTTTAAAATTTATTGTTTTTTGCGCTTTTTCTTATTTTTGAATTTTTTGTATTTTTTTTCTAAAATTCTTATTTTTTCTAAATTTCTTAATTTTTTGGGTTTTCTTTATTTTCCTTTTTTTTTTTGTGTTTTTCCTAATTTAGGACCTATTGAGAAAAGAAATAAAAATAAAGGGAGCAAAAATTAGATGCCTATTGCTGTTCCTCTAATTTTATAAACTTAAAGGTATTCAAGTCTATTGGACCAAGTTCATAAGTTGATGAAGTTTCCTACACTTAATGTTTAAGGTTCAAATGTTAGTTGAATAGGTCTTAAGAAAGGTTACTTTTTGAGTAAGTTTCTAAATTAACTTCTAAGTCTAGAGGACCCTAAAGTTCCAATAAGAGAAATGTTCTAATTTAGTTTCTGGATAGGTTTATAATATAAAGATTTTTATGCATCAAAGTTTTATTCACCTTGAGTATTATTCAAATCTAGTTAGTTATTTAGATTATACTTAATCTTGGTGTTTTAGATTATTCTTATGTTTATAACATCAACATTAGAATTCAATGTCAAAATGATTCCTTCTTCATCAAGATCCTTAATTTTCTTTATAATTGTCTGTTATTTCCAACTACTAAACATATTATTTGTATATGTACTTATACTGCTAAGGTATAATTTTATTATTTAAGTATCCATATATTGTTTTGGGAACCATCATTATTATCATCTTTCTACCATCTAGCTTTATATAATAGCATAAATATTTAATTAGTAGTTACCTCTATTCACCAATCAATTATATCATTATAATACTAATATTTTGTTTCTTTAGCTTCTACGAGAAATGTTTAAGTCGTCCTATTATACTTGTTATGTTTTCTCATTATGCATTAAGCATACTATTATTTAGATTAGTAAGCTTAAATTCTTTTACCCCTTTTATTGTGTCTAATACATATCGAACCATTTGGCAAAGAAACCCCTTTTAACTATCTTTTACATCTAGGATCCTTAGCTTATAATGATACAGATTGTCGAGAAGGGAACACATGGTGTCTAGTATCACACGAACCTTGAGGGGGTAGGTCTAAATCACGAGATAGTCTAAAGGGTAAATGGTAGTTGAAGGTTGAACAAGGGTTCTCATATACTGACAATGGATATAATACACCAACACTTCTCACAATCTCAGGTTGCACTTAATATTATGCATAAGTATGATTGGAGGGCACTTGCTATTAATCTACTCTCACAATAAATTAGACAAGAGTAAGCAGAAGACACTTAACTCACAAATGGAAATATGTTTGAAAATTCAATGTCAGTATTCCAATTATGCAGCTATCACATATTATAAGTATTTATACAACCTAATTAAGATAAGTCCTAAGTTAACATAAATTACAAAAAGATTCCTACTAGAAAAGGAAAAAGCAATTAAATACAAGGATAGACTTATAATTAGACAAAAGGGATATTTGGATACAAATAGGACAGTACAGATGTTAGAAAATAGGATGCACATCAATTGTCAATTACATGGTCTCAATGATGTTGTTTGCCAAGTAGAACAGGTTCTAAGCAAATCAGGTCAGGGTAAGGTGCTTAGTAGGTTAGGTGTTTTGTGCTGAAGAAGGATTGGGTTAGTAGGTTGCCCATTATCTAGTTAGCCTTGGTTGGTCGGTTGGGGATCGAGGGCAGCTTGGCCTTGGCAATGTGTCAAGTTAGCAGAGGGTAAGTTTAGTATTTGGCTTTGGATGATGTACTATGAAGGGGTCGATTCGGCGTCAAGTCAATCATCTCAGAAGTCTCCTTATTGAGGTAGAGAGTAGAGTAACTTAATGGGTTGGACTGGACGAAGGATCGTTCTTTAGAGTTTAACTCTCCTTTGATAACTTAGTGAACCATATTAGCAAACCCTCGAGCTTGAGAGCGAGTGATTGGTTTGTGATGCCTATCATCCCCTCCGAGTTGCTTGAGATTTGGGATCAATTCTAACTTAGTTGCACATTGCTTATCTTTTGGAACATATAGATGGAGGTCGGTAATGTTGAAAGAATTTGAGACTCTATAATCTTTTGGTAATTCAATCTTATGGACATTAGGATTTATCTTTTCAAGCACTTTAAATAGTTAATCTTTGGGAGATAACTTGCTCCTCCTCAAACTTATGAATCACTCTTTACTGAGGTGAATTTAAATAAAATCACCCAGTTAAAATTCTCTGTCCTTTCGTCCTTGGCCTTGTCTTTCGAGCTTAATAGTAGCTCGACTTAGATGTTCTACGATCTTCTAGTGCATTACCCTAGTGACCTCAAATCTTTCCATAGCTAATTAATCATCATTTTGGCTTGGAAGGGGTGCCTAATTCGGTGAAAGATTAGGGTTGAATCCATAGGCGATCTCAAATTGTGACATGCTCATGATATTCTTGTGACACTGTAGGGCAGTCCTGTTATAGGCAAACTCAATTATGAGTAGGCATAGATCCTAATCAATCATATTCTAACCAATAGCAACTCGAAGTAAAGTCTCTATAATTCTATTGAAAGCTTCGGTTTGTCTATCCACATGTGGATGCTAAGATGTGCTGAATAACAATTTAGTCTCCATTTGCTTCTATAAAGTCCTCTAAAAGTGGCTCATGAATTTTGGGTCTCGGTTTGAAACAATGATCTAAGGCCCTTCATGAAGTTTAATGACTTCTTGTAAGAAAAAAAAAAAAGAGATAGTTAAAGCATTGTTAGTTTTGAAGTAGGGTAAGAAATGTGTCATCTTACTAAATCAGTCTATGACTACCATGATGGAGTCCTTCCCTTAGGACATCCTTGACAATCTTAAAATGAAGTTCATACTTAGCTAAACCATGGTTTAGTTAGGATCAACAAAGGTAAATATTGCCCTTGCTCGGCTTGGCTCGACTCTTTGCCTTTTTGTAGATAGCACACATTTCTAGTACAACTTAGACCTCTCTCGTCATCCTTAGCCAAAATAATCTAGAGGCTAATACCTCATGAGTTTGGTGTTTACTAAAATATCTAGACAATCCTCCACCATATGCCTCATGCATTAGGAACTCTTGTACAAAACAAGTCGAGATACACAATCTTGTTTTCCTGAATGAGTATTCGTCCTCCTTATGATAGTCATCAGGCATTCGACAATCTCCACATTGTGCATAAATGGGTCCAAAGTGCAGCTCAACATATAAACCTTGATTGTCGAAAACCCCAATAATTGGTGTTGAGCCATATTTTGGTTTTCCATAATTTAACTTATATCAAGCCTAGCCCACTTAATATAAATTGACAATAATTTAAGGAAACATTTTTTTTTCTAAAAAAATATTTTAAAAAATTGGACTCGCTAACCAGTTAAATTAGTAAAAAATAAAATTAGGGTTTTCGGATAGAAAAACCCTAATTTAGCTACTAGTCTATCAATATTTAAAAATAATAATTTTTAGAAAATTACTAGAAAAAACTAAATTCGAAGGCTAATCTATTAAGACTAAGTCATTATGTACAAATATGTAAAAATGTAGTTAAGATGAATTTTTTAATATTTTTATTATGAATTTAAAAAAAAAAGAAGTTTTTTTTATTTTTTTTATGGTTGTCTCGGAGGTGCCTACGTACTCATTAATTGGGATCAAACTAACATAGTTCTGTTTTTTTAGAAAAGATTTAATAGGTTGATTTTTTTTTTTTAAAAAAAAAGAAATCAAGTCAGATTTACAATAGTTATCAAATTATTATTTTAAAAAAAAAACTAAAAAGATCTAATTTTGCAAATTTATATCTTTTTCAAAATTCTAGTTAAGATATTTTATTTTTTTTTAAAAAAAATCTATGTGTCAAGAATTTGTTTTTTTTTTTTTTTTCTAAATTCTAAATGCAATATATACTAAGATACGTATCTTTTTCGAAGATTTGAATCTCAAAGAAAAGATATGCATCATTTAAAACAAAACGTGCAATTTTATTAAATTTATCAAAAAAATTATAAATTATCTAAAATTTACAAAATAGCATGACAATTATTAAAATTTATATAAAAAAAAAACCTATACTAAAAACTAAGTTAGCAAAATAAATTGATTTTAAAAAAATAAATAAATAACTAAAATAATTTTTCAATTACCTAAATGAATCGAATCGTGTATGATCAGATGTGCATATTGTGAACTAATTGTAAACCAATCATAGATCACGTTCATGGAATTGATCATGTGTTCTTGTGTTGTTCATGGAGTAGTGTGTATGTGTGAAGTGTAGTGTGTGTGATCATGGAGATCGGTGCTAATTCATGAGTGGGCATGCTCATGGGTGATTAGTGTTGGACGTAGAGTGTTGTGCTCAGGTTAGTGGAGTATGTGTCAATACAGGCATGTAGTGTGTGATCGAGTCAGTGCGTAGGATGATGGAGTGTGTGCTGTAGGATGGTGGAGTGTGATTGGTGTAGCAATGAGGGACGTATGGAGTGTGTACTATAGGATGATGGAGTGTGATTGGTGTTAGCAAGTGTACAATAGTGTATAGGGCGTGGGTAGGATGTGTACGACAGTGTAATCAATGAATATGTATCAATGTGAGGGAAGTGGATGGCATGTTGCTTGGCATGTGAGCACTGTGCTGCGTTTGGGGATGTGAGGCTGGTCGTGAGTGTGTTTGACTGTGTGAGAGAAATTGTGAGGACATGAGTGAATTGTGAGGATGTGAAAAGCTGTGTATGACTTTGGGATTAATGTATGAATTTGAAAATGTATCTTTTTACAACCTACTATCCACTATCTATAGACTATAAGTTTGGATATTTTTTATCATAGATTTAATCTTAACAAATCCAATATTTAAAAGATATGATAATATCCAATTTGGATTTATTACATTCATTGAATATTCAATCTAATTTCTAAAAACCTTTGATTTATTTAGGCCTTCTTTCTTAAGCCCGATTCAATTTATTTTAATTTAGCCTAAAATACTTGCTATCCCATTTACTAATTCTTAAATCTATTTAGCTCAATATAAATTAGATAAAAAAATCCTCTTTATATTAGACCAGTCTAAAAATATTTTTAATAAAGCTCGACTCTTTAAGACTCAAAATTGAACATACACCATTATCCGATTCAACCTTAAGTGATTCAACTTGACTCGACTTAACTCTAGTTGACACTTATATTTTTTTTTTTCAATTTTCGTTTTTTATTTATTATTTATTTATAGTTATTTTTTCATTTTTGATTTTTTTATAAACCTAGCTTAAAAGTAAAAAGAGATTAAAATTAAAATTAAAGAATGGCAAAAATGAGGTGTTTACAGTTATTCCTCTTTATAATGAAGTTTGTAAAAACTTTACTACCAAGACAAAAAATACATACTTATTTTTGCCTAATCCTTGCTTGAATTGGCAAGTTAAGAACTTGGATTGTCAAACAAATTAGGTCTCAACTTGAAAGGTCATGTATTCTTAAGAGGATCGATCTCTTTAAGGATTGGATGGCGCTCTAACAAACAGGTGATCTAAGAAAGAATAGGACAACGCTTCTTTGAGTAAGCGATTCAATAGGGAATAAGACAGTACTCTTTTGAGTAAACGATCCTAGAAAGGACTAGATGGCACTCCATTGAGCAAGTGATCTAACAATGAATAGGATAGTGCTCTTTTGAGTAAGTGATTCTAGAAAGGACCAGATGGCACTCCTATGAGCAAGCATTCTGATAAGGAATAGGATGGCACTCTTTTGAGTAGGTGAACCTAAAAAGGATTGGATAGCACTCCACTTAGCAAGCAATCTAACAAAAGATAGGATGACACTTATTTAAGCAAGCGATCTTAGAAAGGATTGGATGATGCTCCATTGAGCAAGTGATCCAACAAGGAATAGGATGATACTCTTTTAAGTAAGCAATCCTAGAAAAAACTGAATGGCATTCCAATGAGCAAGCGATCTAAGATTACTATATGAAATGGATAGCACACTAAAGGGCAAGCAATCTATGAATTTCAAGGACTTTGATGAGTTTTGACAAAATGATTCTTTGAAAATTTTATCTTTTCTTTTTAAGAAATCTCTCTTGATAAAAAAAAGTTTCATTTCTTTTCTAAAAGTTTTTTTTTTTGGCAAAAAATTCAAAAAGCACTCTTTAATGGAAAATTGTGTTACTAACAAGTAAAAAATTCTCGAAGACTCTAAAGATCACAAATAAGGGCTCAACTTACTCCTTAGACATTGATCACTCATTCTTTCAATTTTGTTTCTTAGAGCATATACCATGATTTTTGCAATCTCTTGAAGTACCGATTTCAAACTTGAAGTTAAGATCATTTATGTTTTTGAGAAAGCATCCAACTGTTCTTTAATTTTCCACTAAGGGGATAGATACCATTACTTGAAATGTTTAGTCAAACAGGACTTCCTTTCACTTTCACAGGTTTGTTTTCACTCTCGACATTAATTCCAAAAATTATAGCCTATATTGTAAATGGTACACTCTGGTCAATCAATTAGGTCTTTTCTAGATTTGCAATGTAAGGCTTTTGATCAATAGTTTAAGCAAATGGATATCAATGTACTTAGCCAATTTTAAAGAAATCATATGCAATCCATTTTAGGTTTACAAGCCAAGAACCTAGGAAAAACTAAACATGGGCTTGCCCTAGTTTCATAAGCACTTTTCGCTTGAGATAAGTCCATTTGTTTAGTTAAAAGAGTTTCATAAACCGTAGTTGTAGACATACAAATTTTCCCCCCCTTTATTTTATTTTAATAGGATAAGGGGTCTTAAATAAGGAAAAAACACGAAAAATAGAAAAATTAAAGAAAAGCCAAAAAAATAAGAAATTTAGGAAAAAAAATAAGAAGTTTAGAAAAATAGAAAAAATAGGAAAAAACACAAAAAATAAGAAATTTAGAAAATACAAAAAAAAAGAGAAAAAAATTTAGAAAATTCGAAAGTTAGAAAAAAAAATTGAGAATAGAAGATTTATAGAATTTAGAAAATAATAATTTAATAGAATAGATTTATAATTTTAATATATTAAGGAAGAGGACTGTTGGGCTTGGGCTAAGATTTGAACCTAATAAGCCTAGGCTACCTTAGTCCATATGTGCAATTCAATTGTACATATGGATAAGGCATAAGTTAACAGCTTAACGGATAAGCATATGAGCATGACATTAGGTTTGAGCATGAGGTCAGGGGTTCAAATCTTGGTAAAGGTATGAAAGCCTTTTATTTCTTTTCAAATAACACACTACACTCATTGCACTACTACGTATTAAGATCTCACTATGCCACATGTCCAACATTGTATTAGTCGATGTTGATGTGGTGCTATGTGGCATGCCACGCCAACTGCTATGTGTTACGTGATGACACGTAGCACATAACCATTGGACGATGTGGCCCTTTTCTTTCTCTCCCTTTCCCCTCTCTTTATTGTGATTTCCCCCTTCTTTCTTGTGATTTCCCCCTTCTTTCTTAGCCAAAAAATAGCCCAACACCTTCACTTTAGATCCAATTTCGGCACAAATTCCACATATAAACACATGGTTTCTCAATCTGATTTTGTTCACCACATAGCCTACTTCGAATAGAATCAAAGAATGCGTCCTAATTCAATCAAAAACACATTCAAATCGAGCTCCAAAAAGTTGGAAAAAACTAAAAATTCGAAAATTTCATTGAATCCAAATTCAAATTTTCCTTACTTATTGGGTTAATCTTGTGTATAAAAGGGGCTTTGTGGGTTACTACACAATTAAACAAGAGCTTCATAATCAACTCACAAGGTCTCTCTCTCTCTTCTTGATCTCTCTCTCTCTCCTCAAAACACCTTGTTTAACCACTTTTACCCTAAACAACCACTACAACCGAGCTCAACACCATTAGAAACATTGAACCTAATCAACCACTTGCCTCCAGCAACTACATCGTGCGTAACCCAAAACCACCGCCACCACTCATCTCTTACCATCGCCAAAACAACCTCTAACCATCGTAGCATTGAGCTTACTCCTCTCCTCCCCACCCAAACCCAATTAAATATACACAAAAAACCATTTTCCCCTTCACTTTAGTGGCCAAATTGGGCAAAACCAACTCCAGCAGCAGCTGCTTCTTCTTCTTCAATTGGTGACTCGAATCTAGTAAGCTCGACTCGAACTGACCCAAAATCCACTCTAGGTCTAACCTGCGTGCCCAACTACATCCGAAGCTCAATTTTTCTTTCTTTCTTTATTTATTCATTCCTTTTTATTTTATTATTTAGTTGTTGCTTTTTTTTATTCTATATAATTGTGAATGTAAATGTAATAAAAAAGAAGAAGGAAAATGAAAAAAAAAAGGAAGAAAAGAAAAATAAAAAAAGAGCAAAAAAGAAAAGAGTAAATATTTTATTTATTTATTTTCTTTTTATTTTAGAAATCATTAAAATAGAATAGGTAATAAAAAACAAGATAACATAATAAAAACAAGTAAATAGGTTAGTAAATAAAAATTATCTTTAACACTTAGAAAAATAAGGTTTTCCAAAATAAATAAAAAAATAATTGGATTTTTTCAAATTAGGGCCCTTTAAAACTTTCCAAAATATAAAAAATCCAATTTAGTACTCTCTTTTTAGAAATTTCCTTAAATAAATCAAATTGAATTAAAAATGTAAATCCGAATTAAAACAAACCTAACCCATTAAAGTTTTTATAAAAAGAATTATGTACGTTTGATCCCAAATAGTAGGTATGTAGGCACCTATGGGGTGACAGTAAAAAATATAAAAGCGTAATTTTTTTTAGATTATTCAAGTTATCCAACTTACGTAGATAATTGAGTTCTATTTTTTTTTTAAATTAAAAAGTAATTTTTAAGGTTAAGTTTAAATTTGGAAAGTTAATGATACCCATAAGGGTTTAAAATTCCTAACCCCCGAATACAGATCTCTGGTTTCAAAAACTATTTAATAAAATGGTTTAATCAACAGATCAGTAGTTAAGTTATAACCAATCTACCCAATTGATTGTAACTTAATTCTTTTTCTCAACTCTGGTTAGGCGGCAACTCTAAAGTGTTTTTAAAAAATAAAAAATAAAAGAACTAGTTTTCTTTAAACCTTAGTCTAGGGTTAGTATTAAATAAGTAAGGGTTTAATAATAGTTGATTTAAAAGGACTTATTTATAAAAGAACCAGGAAGTGGGAAAACCAAGCTTGACAGTGGTATAGTAGGTGAGATCATAAAATGGGGCTTTGCTTTTAGGCTTTGGAATTTAAAGTGTTTAGCTTTTGTATATCCATGGTTTATGGATTTTTACCTTAGGATTCCATCACAAATCTAGACTTCGGCAATTTCACTCATATTTGAAAGTGATCTCCTTGCTTTTCATTTTTTGTTTTTTGTTTTTGTTCTCTTTTTCCTTTTTTTTTTTTCTTTTTCTTTGCTTTCTTTTTCCCTTTTTTTTTTTTTTTAGTCAAGGTGGTTACCTTCCATTGTTGAACTTTCACTTAATGGGATTTAAAGCCCTAAAACCATGGTTCAAAGAGTATAAGCTTAGAGAAGTGTATATGGCTTTAGAGTGTTTGGGAAAAATCCATGGGCTTGAGCTGTTTGTAGAGTGTATAAGCCTGAGTGAGGTGTATATGGTTTGAAACTCTTCTTCATCCTATAGAAATTGAATTATCTATGACAATATTTGCTCATGACTTGGCACTACTGAAGCAAGTATAAGTTAGTCTACTCATTTTCTCTAGATTAATGACCTTAACCTCCTAACTACCCTAATTTAGTGTAGCTCTTAGCAGGGTTAACTTTAAGAAAAATCCCTTAAAGGTTTAAATAGGTTTGTAAGGGTTAATTGTGTTTAAGGTAGTGAAATGAATGCTTGACATCATTTTGACTTGTGTACCAAGTTCAAGATAGACCTCCTTTAAGGAATAAGCCCATTACTCACCTTGATGGCACTCAACTCTCATGTGTGTTTAGGGTTAGTGTTTAAGACATGGTTTACCTCTTTTCATCCTAAACCTTTTAAGTAATGTGTTACCATTCCCTTAGGTGAAAAATTTTAAGTTCCGAGTTCAAATTTACTTTATCCATTTTTGCTCATTCCAAATCTGCATAAAGTGTTTCATTTAGTGAAAGGCCAATGACATGTTCATGTTGAGTTGAGTTAGCTTCAAAGATAAACATGTACATGAAAATTGTTTTATTTAGATAACTCGTATCCATTACAAGCTCCAAAGTGAAAGATTATTTTGAAAAAAAAATAAATAAATGCAGGAACTAAAATTCTTTTCCACTTCTTGCCCCCATTTCTATCACTCCTTTGAACTTAGCCCATTTAGTTGAATTGATCTCCTGGAAATATGCCTAATCGCTTCAAATTGTGAGCTATCTTATCATATGGTAATAGTAAACCCTCAATACCTAATACTAGAGGTTGTTTGTTTGATACTTCTTCAAAACCTGAGGAAGTAATAGCATTGCTAAGAGACCCATTAGCTTTTAGAAAGCTTAACTGGATAATTTTTGCATCAATTAAATCTTGCACTTATGCTTCAGTTTTCAGCAATTCTCTATAGTATGCCCCACTTGGCCCATATGATATTTACACCATTTGTTGGAATCATAATCCTTTAGCTTGTACTTCTATATTAGGTTTTCACATGCCAGCAACCTTACTTCTCTCAATTGCTTAAACACTTTGGCCATTAGAAATTTGAACTATATAAGCTGCCTCTTTTTACTGTAGATGGGCTTATCTTAATCCTTGGTTTTCCCAATTGGTGCATTCATTCCTAACTTCTCCTACCATGGATCATCCTCATACTTGAGCTGTGAGGTCTTATCCGTACTAGAAGCTAAGTGTTTGAGCTACTTGAGTACATAACCCATTACAACCCTTCTTTCCAAACCCTGATAGTAACATGCCCTTTAGGCTTGACCATTCAAATCTATCCTTAAAAACCTTTCCAAACCTTATATCATGTTGATAATGGGCTCTATGTAGAATTTAAGCCTTAGATCCCTAATGAAGTCCAACTAGACCAATTTTTTGTTAATCAAATCTTGGACTTTATTCTTTAACTCCCAACAATGGTCAATAACATGCCCCTATTGACTTATGTGGTACTCACATTGTGCATCAGGATTGTACTTCTAAGGTTTATACCCTGGTGTTGGAGTCTTATGATGCAGCAAACCCTCTTCTTTTAGGCAACGATAGACTTGAGACATAGGAATTGGGATATGAGTAAACCTCCTTTTAGGTGATTTCTAGCTTAGCTTATTTTCCATGAGCTTTAAGCTAGTGCTTAGGGCACTAGGTTCGCGTATCGTTAGATAGGACATCGTAGTGTTCACAATGGCTTTTAAATCCAATAGAGCTGATCCCTTCCCTATCAATCTCCTCACTTTAATGGCATCTTTAATACAACTACCAACTGTAACTACATCTGCAAATGTAGAAGCAGTATGGCCTAAGATGTGATTATAATAAGGTTCACCTAATGTGCGGATGAATATGTTGGTCAATTCATTTTCTAGCAATTGTACTGTGGCTTGAGCAGTTGTAGATCTCCATCTTTGGGCATACTCCTTAAAGGACTTGGTCGGCTTCATTTTCGTGTTATTCAAATTCATTAAGGAAGGAGCCACTTCTTCATTGAACTTATACTATTGATAAAAAGCTTGAGCTAGCTTATCCCAAGTATCAAGCTCAACCAAGTCTTGTTGGGCATACCAAATCAATGCCGACCCAGTTAGGCTATCCTCGAAAGTTTGAATTATCAACTAGTCATGTTTAGAGAATTGGGCTACCTTATGGACATAGAGCCTAAGGTAGAGCTTGGGGCAACTTGTTCCATCACACTTTTCAAAATTTGGCACCTTAAACTTTTTGGGTAACTCGTAGTCTTCAAAAAGGCAAACATTGCTCAAGGCCCGATCACTCTACACATTGTGATCCTTTAGAGCTTTCATTTTCTCTTCAATTTTTTGAAAGATTTCTTCTTCTATCTTCAACAATTCCTGCTCTAATTCTTGCTTTAATTCTTTCCTTAAGCCTTTGTTGCTATTGTCAAGCTCATGAACTAATAACTCTTTAGACTTGTCTACCTCAGATGGTATATCAATAAGCCCCTAAACTTGGGTATGGGCCATGGTCTTAACTTACTTTGCATGCTTGCTCAAAACACCTTCTACTATGGTTATTTTTTGTTCAAGAGCTTTAGACATCTTAGTTTTGACAAAGAGTAATTATGGGCTTCAAGTTGGAGCCAAATTACTTAAAAAATAATCTTTCAAAGTCTGTAAGAATCTTTTCTTGTTAGCAACATTGCATTCCTTTTTAAAAAAAAAAAAATCAAGTTTTTAATTTTGAAAACCATTCTTTTTTTTTTTTTGGGAAACTTTTATTGAAAAAAAATCAATGTTGATTTTATGTTACAGAAGCCTAATACTAACATCGACGAATCTAAACAAAATAAAAAAAAATAATTAGAAACATTAGGATTGATGACTGAGGACATAGGATGACATATGGGTGATATAAAGAAGTGGGAATTATTTTACAATAAAAAACTTATTAAAAGATGACATAAGAGTGATGACTCATAGAGAAAGCTCTATTAGGATCGTGATAGCTTAATGTATAAACACAAAGAACGAGAGCATAGATATTTACAAAATTGATGACTTTAAGGTAGGAAATAATTTACAATAGGAATCTAATAGTTAAATCTTTTTAATTTTTTGATTTCTTTTTTGTATTTTGTTAGTTCATAATAGTATTGGTCATTTAGGTTATTGCAATAAAATTTAACCAAGTAAAAAATAATATATCATGGAACTAGTTTTTTATCATAAAATATCTTTTCAAAATTTCCTTTTTAAACAAAAAAATTTGTTGGAAAGCCTTTAAAAAAATGACAATTCCATAATAATCTTTATTACAATTAATTTCCATAATTACATGCCTAAAAAAAAATTTACAAGTTGATATTGAGTTTTTTTTTTTTTTTTTTTAACATTGGCACATTATGATACAAGGGGAATATTATTGATTTTCTGCTTTTTATGTTAAATCTTATGTTATACAACCTATTACTTATGAAACAAAATAAAATCTACAAAACTTACATATATTACATAGAATAGCATATACAAACAAATGTACAAATTAAAAATATAAAATTAATGTGATGCAATATGCTACATATACTGCAATGCAATGGGATTGATAATTAATAAACTACTGAAATAGAATTATGAACTCATGGTTGATAATACACTTATATATAAGTGAATCAAAATAAAAAAAAAATTAAAAAAATAAGGCTCATAGAAACTTATATATAAAGGTATTGATTCCTTTAATTTCCTTTTTTTTTTTTTGAAAAAGAAAGCTTAACTAACACAAATTATTAAATTTTTCCCATAATTCAAAAATGACTAACCCTTTTTTTTTTCCAAAAAAAAAATTGATATAGAATATGAGTCCCAGGCTTTGTAACCTCAAGCATAATCGAAGGAAAAGCCTAGTAGGCTACATCAAAGTATGAGTGGGCTCGCTTATCACCGCTAAGTAGAGGTAAAGACCCTAGCGACTCGAGGGTTATACAATGGCTGCCCGTTCTAGATTCCTAAGGTGGCCTAAGCCTGACCATATTTAAGCATACATATGATAAAAAAAAATTTCCTCGTAAATCCCCAATTATAGGCCCATTGAGCCTTACTTTTTTAAAGGCTTGCAACACTCAAACCTAGTTAATACAACTATATTACAATATATAGATAGAAAGAAATGGGGCATTGTTATGGTATGCACTTGTACTTTTCAATATTTTTCAATTATATGTCTAAACATTTAACTTGTCTTAATATACACCAAATTGAAGTTTGACATGTCAATATATGCACTTCTGTTATTTTAAGTTAACTCTGTTAGCTGAGTCAGCATATCATCTAATCACTACATGACATTTGTTATTTTTATTTTAATTTTCCTAATCACACTTTATTCTTTCCTAGTTAGCCATCCAGTAAGAAGTTGGAGCAGATCCAAACCCAGGTCAGCTAGAAATGAAAAAGATGAATAAGAATCACACAGATACCCTTTAGAATAGCTTAAATGCAAACTGTAACCTTAAATAACCCATTCCCAATTTTGTCGATATGAATCTTAAAATCGAGGTACCTACTCATCATCCCTTCAACAAAGATAAAACCTTAACCTTGAAATACCAAAACGCATTTTTTTAGTAGAGATGAGCATAATTTGGAAGATAAATTCTATTAAATCATCAGTTTGATTGTAAGGAGATTATGAGTGGATCATGTCGTCTTTCCATTCTATAGGCTTGTCAAAGTCCTGTAATCGTTATGGCTTAATCTTAACTAGCAAATGCGGCTGAGGGCGAGGGCATCAATAATAAAAACAGAAGCAAATGCAAGGAGGAGGTTTTATGGGTGCCCCAAGTATGACAAAGTATTTTGATTTGGGGCATTGTCACCGATTATATCTATATCCTTTTATCTATGAAGTTTGTTTTTTTTTTCTTTCATTTTGGTTATTTTTTTGTATATGAGGTTATTCATTTGTGACATGAAATTTTGCAAAAAAGATGTTGGGCATGCATAATTAGCATTCTGATAACACTAATACATTTCAACTATGATTGTTTATCTTTAACTTTTTCAATATGTTTTTTTTTTTCTATGGTTGTTTATGGTTATCGGTAGTCCTTTTCAAACCCTTCAAAGATGTTGCTATATTGTTGGAAAGAAGTTTAATATCATCTGCAATTAAGTGTCCAATTTTTAGCTTAGTTGGTTATGTGTAGGTTTATCATCTCTT
>JAMXBB010000076.1:7306-30241 GCA_024138015.1 Lumnitzera littorea | reverse complement strand
CCCATATCATGTCCAAATGGTCCATATATGTCCATGATTTTTTTTTTTGTTCTTGTTCCTTAGTTTTTCCAATCCTCATATAAGGTCCAAAATGTTACGGTATTGATATAATATGTCCATATATTGATAAGGTCTAGGGAAATTTATTCGGACATGATAGGTAAGTTACTTTTCAAAGCATGACTTTGTCCACTTGTTTTAGCTTTTATTATTTAATCTTTTGTTTTAAGGAATTATTTTGGTTCCTTTCTTGAATTTCATTCAAGTAAAAGATTTGGGAAACTTCTTTCAAATATGAAAAAGAGTCAGAAAGACTTCCTTTAAATGAATTTTAAAAGTTCATGGGGCTTTTCTTTCAATTCTTAAGTTGAGGAACTTCTTTTGAAAACTTTCTTCTCCTTGATTATTTTTGGAAACCATGATAATGAAAATAGCTTTTTATCTAAAGGACTTTTGACAATATGTTACTTAAAAAGAACTTATTGGTTTGAAAAAGTTATCAAAACTAGGCTTAAGCTTAAGTTTAGTAGAAAATCTTGTCTTTTAGTAAAATATAGGAGTTTCCTTTCAAATTTCTTCTTATAAAAAACTTCTCTTGTTTGCTAAGGATTTTGATGAAAAGAAGTTGAAAAGAGTTCTTTTTCAAAAGTTTGTTTTTTGTAAATAAAATGGAAGGAAGTTTCCCTTAAAGGAGAATAGTTGAAAGGGTTTCTTTCGTGATGTACAACCTTTAATGGGTTATCAAAGCTTAACCTTGATGTCTTAGAGGTTTGGAAGGTGAAGAGAAGTAAGAAGAATGGTTAGTAAGAATGTTTAGTGGGGCTTAGAAAGAGATATGTGTTGGTTAGAATAGTAGCATAAAGTGGTCCTAAAAGAGGATGGTGGGGCTTATACATAAGAAAAGGTTAGTTTAGCTTATCTTATAAGGTTTGCTACTTTGTGACTTTTAATCTTTTGTTATTTTAGAATGTTGGAATAATTTGGAACATGGTGCATGCATCCACTTTGTTTTCAACCACTTTTGATTGCCCATTTCCATATGTTTTTCTTTCTCATTTCAATTTCATCACCCATGACCTTATGGCTTCTAGATTTAGTGCACCTTCTTATGAAATTTTCATGTTGACTTAAGAGTCTTATTCTTCTAAAATTGATGACTTTAGACATGATGTAATGGAGTAATTTCACCATCCATGACTTCATTGTTTCTAGAAAGAGGTTACCTGTCCAACTTTGCTTCTTCTTTCTTATCTTAGTCTTTTAGTCTTTTTTACATGTATTGATGCACACATGAAGTTGGTGCCACATGTGGATTACTTTAGGTCATCTAATTTTTTTTTTTTTTTCCACATGTTAATGTAAAGGTGAAGATTAAGTCGTGGCTTACATCATAGTTAATTGCTTATTCAATTTTACTTCTTCCTTCTTAAGTCTTAAGTTCTCATTTACATGTGTCAATGTATACATGTAGTTGGTGCAAACTATAGCTTTGTTAGGGTCTCTTTTATTTTGTTTCATGTATTGGTTTTGAAAATTCATTCAGTTAGTTTATTAGTTTTCTTTAAGTCTTTTAATTTAACTAACATTCTTGTGTTGACTTTATTTGATTGACTATTTCTACCTTTGATTAGTCAATTCTAAAGAATACAGGTAGTTTCTATCACTATTTATAGATGTCTTATTAAGTCTTAAGCATATCTCTCATAGCGATTTTAGCCTATCTCAAGTATGTCTCTAAATATTTCTTAGGGATTAGTCTAACTTATACTAAAGTTTTTAGGGGTTTATAATACTCGTCAATTCAGGAACTATTCTTTTCATGATTAAAGTTCAACATTTGGGTCAAAGTATAGTATATCCTACTTAATGACAAAATCTTCATCCTTGAAAGGTTCTCAAGTTAGAATACATCAGGCAAGTCCTTATAATCCCCAAGCTCGGTTTTTGGTAATGGGTCGAAGGAGTTGATTCCCATCGTCTTCTTAGAGGTCAAAGAGAATTGGCCTTAAATTTATAGGATCCTCCCTAATTGGCTCTTCTTCTATTCATGCTTCAATTTCCTCTAGATAGTAAGGAATCAAGTCAGATACATTGAAAGCAGAAGAGACACCATAGTCCATGGGTAGCTCAATCTAGTAGGCATTATAGTTGATTTTCTTTAGTGCCTTGAATGTACCATCAACTATAGGTGATAGCTTGCTCTTCTTAAGGTGTAGAAACCTCTCTTGATTGAGGTGGATCCATACAAGGTTGCCTGGGTTGAAAAACACAGCTCAACGGTTATAGGGGTACTAATCATGTCAAGTAAGATGGTTAGGTTGAGGCCATAAATGACCTTAAAGGGGGCTTTCCAATAATACTGTGGATAGTTTGGTTGTAGGTGAACTGCATAATAGGCAAGTACAAATCCTAATCATTCAAGTTCATTCCTACCACGGATCAGAGTAGGATACTTAACGTCCTGTTCACCACCTTAATCTAGCCATCTGTCTGAGAGTAACTAGTCAAACTAAATACAAGCTTGGTGCCAAGTCTCTTCCAAAAGTAGCTAAAAGACTTAGTTTTCCAATATGAAATAATAGACTTTGGAACTCCATGTAAGAGGATGAATTCCTACAAAAACGAATCAACAATATATAAACTATTATTAATCTGGTGATACGGGATAAAGTGTGCCATTTTGCTGAATTGATCCACAACTAAAGGATCAAGTCCTTTCCTTTAGATGTCCAAGGCATTCTTCAAACAAAATTTTTGCTGAGGTTGGCTCAAGGTAAGGTTGACATGGGTAGGGGCATATACTCTCCATGTGGTTCCTTTCTTCACTTTTCCCTCTTGCATACATCATAACTTTCGATAACCTTATGGATATTCTTAGCCAAAACAAGCTAATAGAAGTTTTCCTTCAACAAGTCGGCAGTTTTGGTCTCACCAAAATGCTCAAATAAGCCACCGTTATGAGCTTTCCTTTCCAATAGCTTATGAGTGTAACAATTTGGCATGCATAACCTCTTCTCCTTGAATAGGTATCTATATTTCAAGTTGTACCCCTTAATAAAAATTTCGTCTCGATACTTTTCAATTATAGAACTGAAGTGTAGGGTTTGAGCATACTAATAGACAATAAGGGGAAATCTTAACAATTTAGTTTGCAAGGTGGTCATCAAGACATGTCAACGTGAAAGAGCATTAGCAACCATGTTAACTTATAGGAGTCAACCCCATGGACCAATCACACGTAGTTGTGCTAGAAGACTCCAAGGATTCACTCGAAGAATACTAGCTTGAAGCCATATCCAAGATAAGGATTCCTATTCTAAACTGATCTCCTATCAACCTAACTATCAAAGCCTCACATATGTTAGACCTGCTCTTACCCAACAGTTGTGCTATAACAGGATATCCAAAAAGGTAGTTCCAAGACTATCTGAGCTGAGCTCTCAAGTCGACCACAAGCATTTGACCCTAACTCATGCTGACTATTCTACAACAGGACTAACTAGGCCCTTACCTAATCCAGATCAAGTTAACCCTTGACTATAAATTCTCTTTTATCTCTTTTCGCCTACTTGTACCATATTTCTAACATCTAACCACCTAGCGATACATATCTTCTGGCGCAACATTATACAAGGATTCTTTACTTTTTCGTACTAAATTTCCTTTGTCTCTTTTACCCTTTTTAGTATCTATTATCTAACCTAATTGTAAGAACACCTTTTTGTCCTTTCATAAAGTAAGGTAACTCTAGTGGATAGGTATATAAACCTCTACTTAATTGTACTGAAGGATCAATCATCAATACAAGAAATTATTCTAGTTTCCTTTGAGTAACCTTACTATTCTCATTATCTCCCAACTCTTATCTATTCCCTTTAGCAAGGAATAATGGTGAGTAACCCTTCAGTTTAGACCAGTGAGTTATATCCAGCAGATTATAGGCTAAGTAAGATCAGCTAATCATCAAATATAGTTGCCAAATTCCTGGACTTTGCTATTTTTTCTTTCATTTCCTTTTTGATTTGCTTCGTTGTGGTATTCTCCGTGTATCCGACCCCGGAGACACATTAGGTTCGCGAGTATCAGAGCCAGGTTTCGAGAGGGAGTATGTGAAGTTGTAGTTAATTTTTTGGTTTGCTTTGCTGTTAGTGGCTGTTATATTCTTTCCATGGTTGCTATAGTATGTTCATATGGAGTAAGTTTAGGGTTGTGAGCTATGTAGTGAAGATTTGTATATTGATAAGTGTGGTTTCACTGTTACTCTATACTTACCCTGTTTTTCATTACAAAAGCAAAGCAAGTTCATTTCTATTCTATTTGAATTGTTATTGGGTATTAAAGTTGTTAATGTGTTAGTCAAAGTTTTAGGAAGTACGTTAATATTGTTTTCCTATGTATTGTGTTGCTAATATGTCTTAGAAAGATTATATCATGTAGGATTCAAGTATTTAGGGTGTTATCGGTGACTAGAGTAATGATACTCAACCTGGTTGTGGTCATAATGGTAGCAACACCCCAAGGCCAGTTGATGACAAACTTGACAAACTCACTAACCTTGTTAAGAGTTTAGTCCAAACAATGCAAGTTAATAGGCAACTACCTCAAGGTATGCCATCGCACAACCTACTTGAAAATATTCAAGAGAGAGGTTATGGCCAAGGTAACCAAGCTATCGAGTTACTAGATGAAGATTGGAGTTAGAGGAAATTGAGGAAGATGATGAGGAGATTAATGCTTATGGCCAAGGTAACCAAGCTATCGAGTTACTAGATGAAGATTGGAGTTAAAGGAAATTGAGGAAGATGATGAGGAGATTAATGCTGAAGAGTATGGAGGGAAGAAGAAGAGGTTTATTATTACTGAGTACGAGAGCAAAGACACCTAACTCCTTAAGGACTAAATAATGTTAAGGTCTAAATCCCACCCTTCAATGGAAGTAGAGATACAAATGAATACTTAGAGTGGGAAGAAAAGGTCGAAAAGGTGTTTGATCGTTATGGATATACAGAAGTTGTAAAAGTCTGACTCGTTGCACTTAAGTTCTCTGGATATGCCACTATGTAGTGGAAAAATCTAAATGCAACCAAAGTAAGGGATGGAAGACGAGGTGTGAGGACTAGGATGAGATGAAAAGATTGTTAAGGGGTAGATTTGTGCCCAAGACGTACTTACAAAATACATTTGCAAAGTTGTAGGAACTCCACCAGGATGGACAGTTGACAATTATGTGAGAAAGTTCCAAATGCTTATGATTCGACTCGATGTGGAAGAACCTAAGGCTAATATAGTATTGGGGTTCATTTCTAAACTCAAGTTTGAGATTGACAACATTGTAGAAGTACAAAGGTTTTATACCTTGGAAGAGGGTGGAAAAGCAAAGGAGAAGTGCTCCAAGCCGACTTGGGCCAATGTTCTCTCGAACTTTGTTTCATGCTAACCTGTTCAAGTTGAGTCAAGGAGACCATACCAGGCTGAGGAAAGGAATGACCAATCTAACAATAGCTAAGTAGGCCACCCAAGCCAAGTTAAGGCCAAACCAACCCCAAGGACACATGAAAAAGGATAGACCTTTAAATGGAAGACAAGTAAGGTGAAGTGCTTTAAATGCTTAGGCTTCAGACACATGGTTATTAAGTGTTTGAACCAATGCATCATGGTGCTCTAAAGAGATATAGTGGATAGCACTGACAAGAGTGACCCCAAGGAGGAAAAGGATGTTGGGAAAGTCAAAGCTAAAGAAGAAGAAGAAGAAGAAACTTGTGTCTGTGCCGACTAAGGAGAAGTAATGACCCTAGTCCTAAGACGAGTACTGAGTTCCCTACCGAACTCTGAAGAAGACTAGAGGGAAAATTTATTCCATATAAAGTGTACTATTAAGAGACAATTGTACACCATTATAGTGGATGGAGGAAGCTATACTAATGTATTCACACAATCCTTTGTGCAAAGGTTAGGTCTACCAACCTCAAAACATCCCCGACCTTATAAGTTGCCTTAGCTTCATGATAAGGGTGCTTTGCACATGACCAAACAAGTAACTATACCGTTCAGCGTAGGGAGTGTGTACAAGAATGAAGTAGTTTGTGATGTTGTCCCCATGAGAGCTTCACATCTACTACTTAAACAACCATGGTTGCTTGACCAATGTGTTACTTACAACAGATATAAGAACACCTATGCCTTTGTTAAGGATGGAAGGATTGTATTGCAACTCATGACACCTGTTAGGACTCTAAAGGGGGCCTAGTAGGATTGCCTAAAAATTTTCATGTCACGTATGTACCCATGATATGGAAACCGCCTTGTAAGTTAGAGATTGCAAGATTCTAAATGATAAATCACTAAGATTACTGATTTTGATGTAATTAGTTTATTATAACATATAAATATAAATAATTATGGATGTCTGATATCCTATAATTCCTCAGAACCGTAGAGAATCGATATCCCCTACCAAATGATAAGATCAAGTAATATAGACTTAAAAGTTCAAACTTAATAAGGTTAAAAAATCTAAGTACATAAGTGGTATTTACATTTAAAGTTTCACATAAACTAAACAACTTCTCTCTAATTCCAACCTCTAAAATGTCTTAATACTTGCACTCAACGCTCGACTCTTAACCCATATTCAATTATCTATCAACTTACAAAATAAAAACTATTGGAGAGTAAGCTACAAGAGCTTAGTGAGTTATCCCTCATATTATACTTGTAAGCAAGTTATTAAACAAATTATTACAATCATATGAATGCATACATACGCAGTATGCCAAACAAATATATGCAATTGACCAGTGCTGCATATAACATTGAACCTTAACACCCTCTAAGGTAAGGGTTAGAGATACATCGGCACCAATCACAACCAGGCTCTAGTACTTAGGTTTTAACCATAATTTGAATTTCATATTTCTCAAAATATATTTCCATTTCTAAGAAGTCTAATAGTACACAAATTCCCAGGCCTAGCGGTAAGGTAGCTCCCATAGTCCACACTTACACCCTACAGCAGAGTTCTCTAGAGTTGACCTTCAGCCATACGGTTGGCGTCTCCATTGCCTAATAAGCCCTAAGTTCGGATAAGGTCATGTTGTATGAATGCACCGTACTAAAACACTTTAATATATAGAAACAACCCCAAAAGGCCTCTCTTTACCTTCGCGTGAAGTGACGGTCGAAATAAGTAATGCAATGCATAGATAATGCCTGACCCTTTTAATTTAAGATAAGCCAAATATAATTAAGTCAAATTATGAGGCAATCAATCAATATTAGCAAAACATCCAAATCATATAATAATCAATTAAACAATCAATTCTTTAATTATCGTGTTTAACAATATTTCTTACAGTGATTAATCAATATCAAGCATAAGCATATCTCAAACCCCATGCATCAAATTGTTAATATTCAATTTAAATGCACTAATTACAAACACAAAATAAGTATAGAGTTATCGGGAGTACTCACTTGGCTATGACGTCTTGCACTAATTATAGTAGTCCTTGGGAAGATCCCAACTCTCGTTGGGATCACCTAATTATTATAAGATAAAAACGATAATAAATAACTAAATGAACTAGTTATCCTAGGTATTTGTTTACCTATTTCTACTTAGGTTCCTTTTAGTTTTCAATTGGTTGAACCTTATCGCTAACCGTATATAACTTTTCCGTTTTATTTCCAATATTTACGAACTTAAAGTCGTTTTTCATCGTTTTCAGGCATACATTCACACAATGATGTTTGTTTTGGATTTAAGACTCGTGTTTCATGATATGGACTAAATTTGTTAAAATTTTAACTATTAAAGTTTAAATATTCTTATTGACTAATTTTATATCTTATTTTAGTACATAATGATTTAATTAACCATTAAATTCTTATACTTAGATGATTTTACATTGTTATTACTAATTTATGTGCTTAATTAAGACTAATTCAATTTAGGATGTATATTAGGAGTTTAAAGAAGTTTCAACCATATGTATATGTATACATATATATTATTATATTATTATGTTATCTTATATTTTACTATTTTATAGGCTTATTTCATCAGTTGCTTATATTATTGCTTATGTCATCAATTACATATGACAATACTTCATACTTATACTCTTATGTATTATACACATAGGTTAGTATACATACACTTCTAATGTACTAGTATGTATACTTATATACTTATACATATACTTGTACATATACCGTAATTATACCTATATATACATATGGTTACATACGTATTTTTATACATATTTTCGTATGCCTTGTATATTCCCTTAAGAAATCTTCACAAAATCCATATTTTTGCACTTTATGGGCTTATTTAGTAAGGTATAAGTATGTATAGTTAGTATATTCCTTCTTTTTTGTTATATACATAAAGGATACTTACATATAAAAGTATCTATACATGTGTACATCAAGTGTATTCTTGTATACACATACTTAAACATATGTATATATGCTCCTTCTCTACTTATCTAAGGATTTCCTGCACTTCTACTAAAGATTTCACTAAAACCCTTACACATACACTTCACATGAACTCACTCATTGTATGTACATATGTATTTCTACATGTATCCCTAAGTATTTATACACTTCTAAGCATGAATATAGAGCTTTCTACCATCAACAACACATATGTACATATTATACAAAGTTTCTATGCTAACCTAACCTATACATCTAACTACTACATAAGATGGAAAAATCATATAATAACATACCTTTTTCTCCTTTATAATATGAATAGGAAGACAAGTATATATGGTATGTTAGTTTATGGTAGTAGTTGAAGTTGTTTAGTTGAAATTATGAAAAAGTTGAAGGTGAAAGTGGCAAAGGGAGTTTACCGTTTGGAAGTGGAGAAGAAAAGAGTGTTTTTGTGTCTTCAATTGTGTTTTAAAAATGAAAACAAGCGGGGTCTAAATGTGGGGAAAGTGGACAACAAGGAAGCAAAATGGGACAAGATTACATGTGTAAATGTATAAAAAGTTAAAGAAGATGGGAGAAAATTCTAAATGACAATGACATTTTGTTGACTTTATCAACATGTTGACTTAGTCAACTTTTGACTTGTTTAAATGTTGACTTAATCAACTCTCTTAAAATTACGTGTAATTTGAATGCACATAATGGGGTAATTGAGGATAATTAGAAGAAAAATTAAGGAAATGAAAGGAAATATAAGATTGAATAAAATAATTAGTAAAAGTAATTATTAGAATCTTATTTTAGGTATTTATATCTAATATACATCATTTAGTATGATACTTAGTGTAATTATCATGAAAAAAAAAATCATTTAGGATGTTAATGTCTACTATATGTAATATAAACATTAACCAATCACTTAACTCTATATAATACTAATCTAGTTATATAATTAGAAGATGGATGTGATCTATAATGCAATATCTTAATCTTTAGTAAATTGAATTAGTATTGTATACATTTATGAATAATTGAAAGTTATCTTGATCATTTAATAATGATTTAGTATGATACTAAGAATATATTAGCAATTAGGGTTTTAGAGTAAACTATAATAAATTAGTATTTTTATATCCTTAAAGTTATAGTTCTAGGGTTTTTATCACTTTCGGGGTGCAATCTCTAATGTTTTTACACATTTAGGGCTTAATATGTTCATATGCAATTAAGTCTTCAATTATTATCTTAGGTTTTCATCTTATTTAGTCTTGCTGACTTTTATGGTCATCTAGTACACTTGAATCTAATCTAAGATTTAGGTTGGAAATTTTAGGGGTTTACAACACTGACCTAAGTGAATAAGAACCATAATCAGCTCAGCCGAGCTAGTAAGAAGAAAGCCTTAGTGATGAGCCAAAGAGAGCTTCAAGTTGCCGAGATGGGCAATGAGCCCATGTTCTTATTGGTTAGAAGATTGCTGAAGATGAGAGATTTAGAGGATGTTTTAGATGAGATCTAAAGCTTGCTAAATGAATTCTCCAATTTGTTTCCTAAAGAATTGCCTAGAGGGCTGCCCCTAGTCAAAAGCATAGATTACTGTATTGACTTACAGTCAGGCACCACCTTGTCAAACCGACTTGCATACAAAATGAACCCTGAGCAAGTTATCGAGTTGAAGAGACAAGTGGATGAGCTCATAGAGTGAGGATATCCGAGAGACAGCATAAGCCCTTATGCTGTACCAACTCTGCCCGTCCCAAAGAAGGATGGTTCGTAGTACATGTGCATTGACAATCGAGCAATTAACTAAATCACTATCAAGTATAGATACCTAATACCGAGGCTCGATGACATGTTAGATGAGCTTCATAGCGCTAAAATATTTTCAAAAATTGATCTATGAAGTGACTAACATTAAATTTGTATGAGATCAAGTGATAAGTGGAAAACTGCCTTTAAGACTAGGCATGGTCTCTATGAATTTTTGGTTATGTCACTCATACTTGCAAATGCACCGAGCACATTCATAAGGTTGATGAATCATGTGATACACCCCCTAATCGGAAGGTACATGGTCATGTACTTCGATGACATATTAGTATACAGTACCGACCTAAACAACCATATTCAACATCTACGAGCAGTATTTGACATTTTGAGATCTAAGCAGTCGTATGGGAATTTGAAGAAATGTACATTTCATTAAGATGAAGTGGTTTTTCTCGAGTTTATAGTGTCAAGGGAAGGAATTCAAGCAGATGAGAGAAGATCCAAGCTATGTTAGAATGGCCGATGCTGAAAAATTTCACTGAAATTCGAAGTTTTCATGACTTGGCTTCTTTCTATGGGTGATTTATTAAAAACTTCAATACCATAGCCACCCCCTTGACCGAGCTGACGAAGAAGAGTGATGGGTTCAAATGGAACGACCAAGCTAAACAGAGTTTTAGGGAGATTAAGGAGAAGCTCACCTCTACTCTTGTCCTATCACTATTAGACTTTGATAACCTCTTTGAGTTGAAATATGATGTATCAGGAGTTAGAATTAGTACCATCCTGATATAGGAGCGACAACTTGTCGCCTACCATAATGAGAAGTTTAGTGGTGCTACCCTGAACTATTTTGTGTACGAGAAAGAGTTATACTCTCTTTTTTGAGCTTTTACTGTCTGAAAACAGTATTTGTTGCCACGAAAGTTTGTTATTTATACAAACCATGAGTCTCTAAAGCATCTTAGGAGTCAAAATAAACTCTCGAAGAGATAAGCTAAGTGGTTGGAGTTTACGAAAGGGTTTTCATATGTCATCCGGCACAAGAAGAGAAGCGCAAACGTGGTCACTGATGCTTTATCACAATGGAAAACCTTGCTGACCACTTTGCAAACAAAATTACTAAGATTTTCACTTATCATTAAGCAATACGTTAAGGACCCTCATTTCAGTCCGATTATTAAGCTGTACCAAAAAAGAGTAGTTGTTGGAGGATATTATCTTAAGGATGGCTACCTATTCAAGGACCGAAGGCTGTGTATACCAAATTGTTCCACGCATGAGCTATTGGTCAAGGAAGTTCATAGTGATGGATTATCTGGTCATTTCAAAGAAGCTAAAACAACCAATCTATTGAAGGAAAACTTTTACTGGCATAGTTTAGCTAAGGATGTCCATAAGGTAGTTGGTAGTTGTGAAGTGTACAAGTGAGCAAAAGGGAAGAGGGAGCCCTATGGAGAATACCTACCTTTGCCAACACCAACCTTACCTTGGGCTGACCTCAACATGGACTTTGTCCTAAGGTTGCCCTAAACATCCAGAGGAAAAGATTATGTATTTGTTGTAGTGGATCGCTTTAGTAAAACGGCACACTTCATTCCATGCCATCAAATTAATGATGCTTTATATATTGCTAATCTATTTTTATAGGAAGTTGTTCGATTACGTGGAGTGCCGAAGACTATCGTTTCAAATCGAGATATAAAATTCTTAAGCTATTTTTAGAAGACTCTTTGGAGAAAACTTAAAACTAAACTTGTATTTAACTCCAATAACCACCCTTAAATTGATGGTCAGACTAAAGTGGTGAATAGAACGCTAGGAAACTTACTCAAAGCTATCGTAGGAAATAACTTGAGCAATTGAGATCCGTATCTACCTATTATAGAGTTCACATACAATCGAACAATCCATAGCACCATTAGGAAGACCCCATTCGAGGTCGTCTATGGCCTCAATCCTACTATTCCCCTAGACTTAATCGATACCCTTGCAACTGCTGAAGAGAGTAAATTTGGGGTTGACCAAGCCCAAGAATTACAAGAGCTATACCAGTCTATAACCAAGAAGATCATTAAGTTCATTTAGAAACAACACTAAATTGGTAACTGAAGTCACCATACTGTTTCTTTCTAGCCAAAAGACTTTGTATGGATTCACCTCAGCCAAGAGCGATTCCCACACTTGCAACAAAACAAGCTATCTCCTCAAGTTGATGGTCCTTTCAAAGTCCTAAAGAACGTAAATCGCAACGCCTACTAGATCGAGTTACTTGATGACTATAATGTTTCCTCCACCTTCAATGTGTTTGACTTGATTCTACACTAACCAGAAGAAGGCCCCACAAATGCCCAAGGATGACAACCAGAGACCACTCCAGATTTCAGGACAAATCTTTTCAACCCCCAAGCAGATGATAAGAATCAACCCCTTAGACCGATCACACGTAGTCAAGCTAAAGGATTCCAAGGATTCACTCTAAGAATACTAGCTTAAAGCCATATTCGAGATGGGGATTCCAATTCTGAACTGATCTCTTACCAACCTGACTATTAGACCCTCACATGTGCTAAAGTTGCTCCTATCCAGCAACTGTGCTATGGTAGGATATTCGAGAAGGTAGTTCTAAGACTATCCACACTGAGCTCCTAAGCTGACCATAAGCATCTGCCCCCACTCAAGCTAATTACTCTACAGCGAGACTAACTAGGCCCCGACCTAATCCAAATCACGTCAGCCCTTGACTACAAATTCTCTTTTCTCTTTTTTTGCATACTTTGTACCATATTTCTGACATCCAACCATTGAGCAACACATGTCTTATAGCACAACATTCTAGAAGGATTCTTTGCTTTTTTATACTAAATATTCTCTGTCCCTTTTACCCTTTTTAGTATTTATTATGTAACCTAATTGTAAGAATAGCCTTTTGTCTTATTCATACAAGTAAGGTAACCTTAATGGATGGGTATATAAACCTCCACTTAATTGTTCCGAGGGATCAATCATCAACACAAGAAATTATTCCAATTTTCTTTACGTAACCTTAGTGTTCTCATTATTTCCCAACTCTTATATATTTCCTTTAAAAAGGAGTAGTAGCGAGTGAGCCTTCAGTTTAAACTAGTGAGTCAAATCCGATAGATTGTAGATTGAGTAAGATTGACTAATGCATCATATCCAATTGGTAGCTACCCAAACTTTGCTAGTTTTTCTTTCGTTTCCTTTTTGGCTTGCTTCCTTATGGTGTTCTTCGTATATCCAGCCCTAGAGACACATCATTAGTGCTACCTTTCTCATAAGAAAAATCTTCCATGAACTCTAATTGCTTAGCTTATCTCTTGAAAAGTTTGTTCTAGCTTCTAAGGTGCTTCAAGGACTCATAGTCCATATAAATCATAACTCTTAGGTAGTAAGTAATGCTACAATATAATAAAAGCTCAAAAAATAGAGTATAAGTCTTGTTCATACACAGAGTAATTCAAGGCAATGCTATTAAGCTTCTGACTGCGGTAAGCAACACATTGGTGCTCTTACATCAGTACTACACTAATGCCAATACCTAAAGCATCACACTCTAATTGAAAGGGTTTATCAAAATCTAGTAATGCCAAAATAGGTGCTATGATAAGCTTCTTCTTGATCTCCCTAAAGTTCTCCTTAGCTTAGTCAATCCACTATAATCCTTCACTCCTCTTCATCAGCTCGGTCAAGGAGGCGGCAATAGTACTAAAGTTCTTGATGAATCTTCTGTAGAAAGAAGCAAGATCATTAAAATTTCATACTTCAATGACAATCTTTGGTGTAGGCCATTCCAAGATAGCTCAGACTTTCTCCTCATCAACTTGAATTCCTTCTTTAGACACTACATATCTAAGAAAGACAACTTCACATTGACAAAACGTACACTTCTTTAGATTTCTAAATAGTTTCTTAGCACAAAGTATGTCAAAAACAGCTTAGAGATGTTTTAAATGATTTACCAAGTCTGCATTATATACTAGTATATCATCAAAGTACACAACCACACATCTCTCAATCAAGGGGCACATCACATGGCTCGTGGGCCTCATGAAAGTGCTAAGCACATTGGACGAATAGCATAACCAACCATTCACAAAGACCATGACTTATCTTAAACACAGTCTTCCAATCATCACAATGTCTCATGCGAATTTGATAGTAGCCACTTTGTGAGTCAATCCTTGAAAACACTTGAGCACCATAGAGCTCATCCAACATGTCATCAAGCCTTGGTATGGGGTATTCATATTCGACAGTAATACAATTGATGGCTCAACTATCGATGCACATATGCCATAAACCATCTTTCTTTGGGACAAGTAGGCTTGGCACAACCTAAGGGCTTATGCTCTTCCTTGTGCATCCCCACTCTATAAGCTTGTCTACTTGCCTTTTTAGCTCGGTAACCTACTTAAGGTTCACCCTATAGGCAAGTCAACTTAACAGGGCAATACCAAGCTATAAGTTAATATAGTGTTTAATGCCTCAAATTATGGGCAATCTTTTAGGCAGTTGTTCTAGGAACAAGTTGAAAAACTCATCTATCAACTTTTAGATCTCTTCTGGCACTTTGTTTAGGTCTCTCAATTTTAGTGATCTCCTAATCAACAAGAACATAGGCTCATCAACCTTCTTAGTAACTCGAAGTTCTCATTAGCTCAACACCAAAGCCTTCTTCTTGCTAGCTCAGGTGAGTTGATTATTAGTCTCATTCACTTAGCTTGGGGTCATGGGTTGCAGCATTATCTTTTTACCATCCTTAGTAAAGGCATAGGTATTCTTATATCCATCGTATATAACATATCAGTCAAATAACCAACATCTTCCTAGCAGTAAATGTGAGGATCCCATGGGGACAACATCACAAACCATTTCATCTCTATATACCTTTCCAAAATAGAATGGCATAGCTACGTATTTAGTAATGTGTAGAGTACCCTTATCATCCAGCTAGTGCAATTTATAGGGTCAGATGTGCTTAGAGATTGGTAGACCTAAGCTCTACATGAAGATCCAAGCAACAACATTAGTGTAACTTCCCCCATCCATTATGATCGTATACAATTGACCCTTGATGGTACACTTCATATAGAATAGATTCTCTCTTTGTTCTTCCTCTGATCTTGACATTTAACTCAATACCAGTGTCATTACTTCACCTTGGTCAGCATAGACATAGGTTTCTTGTCTCTCCTCTACTTCAATACTTTCAACATCCCCTTCTTCCTTCTCAAGTCTACTCTCATCAAAACTGTTCACTACATCACCTTGGAGGTCCATAATACGTCGATTAGGACCCTTGGCAACCATGTGTCCATAACTTAAGCACTTAAAGCATTTCACCTCACTCATCTTACAACCTGAGGTTGTCCTCTCTCGTATAGCTTCAAGTTGGCCTTAACGTCGACTCAACTCTTTAGGCTAACTTGACTTTCATTAGGTCGATCATTCTTCTTTTTTGTTCAAATTAACTTTCTTGGTTTAATTTGACTAGATTGGCTTGGAATAATAGTTCACAAAGAGTTCAAATTAGGTCAAATAGGGGCGTTTCTTCTTTTTTTTTTTACCCTTTAAGCAATCTTAATGGCTTCTTCTAGAGTATAAGACCTTTACACTTCCACAATGTTATATGGCCCAGCTTGAGTCCAAAGATGAATCTTGATATGGTGCAAGCTTCGGGTTCTTCTACATCAGCTCGTAACTTTTTGAGGAATCCTTAATCAATGGTTGTGAATAATTGATTTCTTGAAATTATGAAATATTTCATTGTAATCACAACACAATTATGTCTGTCGTAGTCTCATTCAACCAGGATCAGCTAATAGGGATCGTTAAAGAAGTGCCTTAATGAGCTTTGATCATCAACATCTAAAACTCCCTAACATAGTCATCCATAGTTCGGCTTCCTCAGCAAAGCTCTTGCAATTTGGAAAATGTGTCTTATAAATATGTCTTAAGTACAAATCTCTCCCCTAACAACTACATGTCTTCCCAATTTCGCACACCTCATTGGCCATCTCTTTCTCTAGCCATACGTAAGTTTTCCATCACATAGTGGCATATCAAATGAACTCAAGCACAACAAGTTGGACCTTTACTCCCTTAATATAGCCATAACAGTCAAACACCTTATCAACCTTCTCCACCCATTTTAAGTATTCAACAGTATTTCCACTACTTAAAAAGGTTGGAATCTAAATTTTGACATTGTCAAGCCCTCAAGGAGCTAGGTATCTTTGCTCCTCCACTTCATAATACTCTTCTTCCTCTCCATTACTCTTCTTCTACTTCCCCATCTAGTTCCTCAATTTCTTCCATCTCTAATCTCCTCTAAGCAAGTAGGAACACTACTCCTCTAACTCAGTGAGGTCGGGCTAGGCGATTAGCTTGGCCAACATAACCATATCTTCATTCTTGTACTTCTTTTGTTAGGTTATGATTTGACACATCTCATGGCTGTTGCCTACTATCACGCATAGCTATGAGTAGACTCTCAATAAAGTTAGTGACTCTATCAAGTTTGTCATTGATTGATCTAGGTGTATAACTTCCTTATTGACCACAACCAACACAAACACCACTCTCAATATCTTCAAAAACTCTATGAACACTAGAATCAGACATTATAACTATTCATTACTTCTTCCTACAGCTACCATGCTTCAAAAATCACTCAAACTAATAAAACCATACCACTTAGTAATACTTGGGACCACCACTAACACAAAATTGGCTATCACTCACCACCTAAAATCACAACTACTCTTCTCTAACACTTCAACACCCAATCTTACTCTATTTGAGTAGTCAAAAAACAGAGTAGAATAGAACAATACATTTACCTCTTACAAAGTGATGCTTCACAACTTCAAAACCTAGTACACCCACTTAGAGACAACTTCACACTTGCAAGAACACACTATAGTAGCTAATAATAGCAACATAAACAAGAACTCCACTGCAACTTCACCCTCTTAGAACCATACTCTGACATCTTTTGTGGTTTATACCTATAACCAAAGTGGAAAGGCATGGTATGGACATCTTTTGAGCAACTCCTTAAAATGCTTCTAAGCATCATATAAAGTTCCAAAATCAAATTGGACAAATGACAAGATATCACTACGAAGCTTAGCGATCCTAGCCAAAGGTAACTACTTTTCAAAGAGCTTGTTCGTTAGCTCTTCCCATGATGTAATAGAGTCTTTCTAAAGAGAAGCTAACCACCACTTTGGTTTTCCTTGTAGTGAGAAGGGAAATACTCTCAACATTATTGTATCGTCAATAGCTCCATCAATTTTGAAGGTGGCACATATCTCTAAAAAAACTAGCAATATGAGCATGCAGATCTTCTTCCAAAGAACCTTCAAAATGTAATTGTTGCTAGACCATCTAAATAATTATAGGCGAGAATTAAGATCTCAAATTCATTCGCAGTTATAGTTGGTTTTGCTATGCTAGAGTTAGCCCCACCCATTGAGGTTTTTATGTAATCAAATAGTGTCTTCGATGCTTCCCTATTGCAAGCCATTACTCCAATTTCCTCAAACAAACAAAAAGAAAAATAAATTGGAATTGATTTAGCTTGGAAAAGAAATAGAAAAATAGTTGAAAGAGAAATAGTAAAATAATAAAGGCATGAGCTTTCTTGATTCACAATCCTTAACAACAGTGCCAAAACTTGATTGGTAGCTATTAGATAAGTGCACCTATAAGTAATGTTATAGTGGACAATGAAGTCCAACGTTATGTATCCGTTGAGAACTACACACTCTACCCACCCACACTTTACTATTCTATTAAAAGGAAATATAGAATTCAATTGTAAAACAAAGGGATTATATTTTAAATAAGATAAAATTGAATTAAAATAAAAATTGAATAAAAAGATCAAGAACAATTACGAAGCCCTAAATAACTATAGGGATATCTAGACTCTATTTTACCGAGAAATTGATATGCAATAATTCTAAAGATTTCTAATTTGTTCCCTATTCTTATTAACTAGATGAATTCAACTAATGAGTTAATAAGAATCGCTTAACGTATAAACTCATAATCCTAACTACACTCTATCTAAATCGCTTCTATAATAGAATAAGTTAGAACAACATGATGAACGCAAATTCCCTAACACTTAAACTGTAAATCAATTTCGAAAGAATTCTATTACTTATCACTGTGATTATAGTAATTCCCTTCAATTGCAATAAATATATTCATGCATCAAATCTTGCAACCTCAACACATAATATCAAATAATTAAGTTAAAACTCTAGAAATAATAGCTCAATTAATAAAACACATAATTGAATTAATGGGAAAGAGGGAACATCATTAGAATGAACAAGGTGAGTACATTACTTGTTAATTCAAGGGTACACAAGTCTAGATAGCTAAAATTTTATGACATAATCATAATAAAGCAAAAACTTACATGAAGAAATGAATAGGCTCTTAAGAAATTCTATAAAATAAAGGCTTGAACACTTTTTCCTTCTCTTTCTCTGTTTTCCTCTCTTTTAATGAATATCTAACTTCCTATTTATAAAGGTTTGACAAAAAAAAAACTCTAATTTGGTAAGTTTTAGGAATCATGGAATGACCATGCCCATGGAACATAAGCATATACTTAGGGCATGTACTCCTCCTTGTACGCATTCTTTAATAAATTCATCGAATTCTTTGATGAAGGGATTGTCATGGCCATGATCTTCAATCGTGGTCCTCTCTGGACTCTAATCCTTGACAAAATTCTCTTCCAACACTTGCTATCATCAAGCCATTCTTCAAATCATGTGGAATTCTTCTCAAAAGTGAACAATCTCCATTCTTTTCACTTCATTTCTCTTTAAAGCTTTGAAATTAACAAACAACTCAGCTGAGTATCAAAATCACTATAAACTAGACTAAAATGACTATAAAAATGTAACAAGAAATATATGTAAAATTGCACTTATTAGAGGTCGATTACTATCAATTAATACAAGGAAATATTCTAATACCTAACACCTCCGTTAATACACTATCTAATACTGGAGCAAATCATTCATGTATTACACCACTAGCTATTAAATGTATGGGGCCTTATATTTCTACTTTAACTTTGTAATTTAGAGTTAAGGTCTTAACAAGTAGTACTATTGTAACTAACAAGATTGTAAAAGCAATCTTATGGAAATTTCAAAGCAAGGGTCTAGTATAAATATGATAGTTCTATCGATGAATAAGTAAGAGGTTATTCTAGGTATAGATAAGATTTTTTATGTGAAACTAGCAATATATTGTTGAATGAAGGAAGTGAAATCTAAGGCAATGGATGGGTCATTTGTGACATTTACAAGAGAAATAGCTTGATCTTGTTTATAAGAATTGAATTCAATAGAAATGATTGCTGATAACGAACACCTATCATGGAATGGCATTTAGCTTATGTAATTGGAGGAAAGAAAGAGAAGTTAGATATTGCAAGCATTAAGGTGGTGAATGAGTTTTAAGATATAATTCCTAAAGTTAACCAAGAATACCATTTAAGTGAGAGATCTTACTAAGTATGGAATTGATTTCTAAGTCACATTACCAGATACCCCTTACTAAATTAAAGGAGCTAAAATGGAAATTAAAGGAATCATTTGATCATGGATTCATTATACCAAGTGCATCTCCATGGGAAGCTCTTATGTTATTTGTTAAGAAAAAGAATGGACCCATGCTTTCATGTATTGATTATAGAAAACTGAACAAAGATGCTATCATCTTTCTTTCTATGAACCAATGATTTTTTTTTTTACCAATTGTAAGGAGCTGATGTATTTTCAAGAATTGCTTTAAGTTCAACTTATCATCAACTTTGAATTAAGTTGGAAAATGTGATGAAAACTATGTTTAGAACTCGATGTTGTCATTATAAGTATTTACCAATTCTATTTGGATTGACAAACACTCTAATAGCCTTCATGGATCTAATGATCCATTAAACTTATTAGATAAGTATGTGGTTGTCCTTATAAATGACATATGAGTTAATTTAGGAACACCAAAATGACATTATAAAACACCTAAGGAATGGATTACAAAGGTTATGGGAGCAGAAGTCATATAGAGAGTTTTCAATATATGAATTTCAATTAAATAGAATTTCATTCCTTAGGCATGTAATTTTAGGGGAAGATGTATCTACAGATCCTGAAAAGATCAAGGAAACCATGG
The DNA here is from genome assembly GCA_024138015.1 of Lumnitzera littorea. NCBI lineage: Eukaryota > Viridiplantae > Streptophyta > Magnoliopsida > Myrtales > Combretaceae > Lumnitzera > Lumnitzera littorea. The sequence continues at coordinate 9,790 of JAMXBB010000076.1, read as the reverse complement.
AGTGGAAATGGCTAGAAATGGTTACCGAAGTTAGGAGTTTCTTAGTTTTAACAAGTTACTATAGGAAATTTTTGAAGGATTTCCCTACAATAGCAAACTCATTTACCTAAGAAACTCAAAAGATAAAAGATTTGTTTGACAAATAAAAGAGAAAAGAGTTTTCAAGAATTGAAGTAATGCTTTTTTTTTTTTTTTTTTTGCTAATTCTCATACTTTTGAATATCGAAGAATCATTCAGTATATATTATGATGCCTCATATAATAGACCTGGATGTGTTCTAATGCAAAATGGTAAGGATATGACCACATGAGCAAAATTATTGCACATACGACTTAGAACTAGCTATGGTTGCGTTTATGTTAAAAAATGTGGTGACACTACTTGTATGGCTAAAGGTGTGAAATTTACACTGACCATAAGACCCTTAAATATTTGTTTACTCAAAAGGAGTTTAACATGAGGCAATCTTGGTGATTAGAATTATTCAATGTCTATGATACTAGATTAACTTCTTACCCTAGAAAGGTAAATGCAATGGTTAGTGTGCTAAGTAAGAAGAATTATGTGGAAGTCGCATCCTTGCTCACTGAGCAAAAGGAATAAATTAAATAATTTGAGCAACTCAATTAGTAATTTGTTAATATGATTCTTAATGAGAATTATCTAATTTGATAGTTGAGCCTATATTGCTTGATAGAATAAAAAGTACTTAAGAGAAGGATTCATAGTTTCAATAAATCAAGCAAGAGTTGCCATAAGAAAAGTACCTCGATCTCAAACTTCATCTTGGTGTGCCTAAAATGTACAAAGATTTTAAGTGAAATTTTTGGTGGAAAAGAATGGAGTTTGACATTTTGGACTTTGAGGCAAAGTGTGAGATGTGTCAATGAATTAGTCTAAATTTAAACAATCAAGAAGGTTATTACAACCTTTATCCATCACTAAATGGAAGTATAGTCAAATCACTATAGACTTTGTAAGATGCCTTTCTAAAACTACTTCAAGATGCAATGCCATTGTAAACCCTAGGAAAAACAGTAGTTGAACCTTAACTCAAGTCTGAGTGTTCTAAACTATACAATAAGTCGATAAGGCTAGTAATAACAAAAAAATATGAAGTTTAATAAATCAAATATAACACCGATAACAAAACCTTAGGAATTTATCGAAACCCTAAATCGCTTACTAAAACCCTAAAACTAGTTTATGCATCATTAATTGAAATTAAACCCAAAATTGCTCGAAACCTTAAAATCATAAACATAAACCTATAAAATAGCTAGATATTATACAATAGCAATAAAATTATAGTTGAATGTAATTTTCGACTAAATCGCCTATTTGTACGAAATTATAATGAAATTATAATGAAATTACCATAATAACTTGTAAAAATTATAATTGTAACGGGTACCAGTTAAATTGATAAAATTTCACAAAATTTTGAAAACTAATCTACGAGGAGATTCACTATAATTTATATGATTCGAAAAATTACACATATTTGTTAATAATTTTCATTTTCTTTCTTTTCCATTTCCAATTTATCTCATTTTCCTTCTCCATTTCCAATCCAATTCTTCTCCTGTGCAAAACATGAACAAAAGTCAGCAAATTTAGACCAAAAAAATCAGCAACCACGTGATGTTCTTTTTTTGTCTTATTTACATTAATGAGAAACTAATTTAACTTACATTTTAAGCTAATAACTCACTTGAGCAAGAGCAACATATAAATATGGAAAAAGAAAAAAAAAATCTACACAAACATATACACAAAATCTGCAAACCGTGAGGAAAAAGGAAAGAAAAAGAAAGAAAGAAAAGAGAGAAAGAAGGAAGAAAAAGAAGAAGGAAAAGAAGAAAAAAAAATAAAAATTACAAGGTAAGTGATTTATTTTAGAAAGTATAGATGTATATTATAGTATATACATGTAGAAATATAGTATTTGTATGGTATTTTATGGTATTTTTACATATAATACTAATAGTATATGTTTATGTACATGAATACCCAAATTTAATTATATGTGTAAATATAAGATTAGGTTGTGTATACATGTATGTACATAAGTATATAGTATGTATTATGTATTTGTTTTTTTTTAATACATAACTATAATATACATATATGTGTATGTATCGTAACTTTATACATATATGATTATATATGGGTATACATATATGATTATATATATATATATGTGTGTGTGTGTGTGTAGTTGTATAGTATATAGTAGGGTAATTTTATAAGTATGTATATAAGACATATGAAAAAATATATATATAATAGTATACGGAATATTATGTTTGTAATATATAGTATACATATTTTATGATAATTACTATATATTTTATGATAAATAATATATAAGTATATATATGCCGAACATATATATATGTATTTATAGGTATGTATGCCAAATATATATATATCTATGTATTTATATGAATGTATGACGAATATATATATTTATATATATA
>JAMXBB010000075.1:12500-27500 GCA_024138015.1 Lumnitzera littorea | reverse complement strand
CAATATCAGTCAGCCATAGACCCCCAGTTACTGGATCTAATCCTCCACGAAAAGTAAGAAATTCCGCATATTTTGACCAATTCAAGGTGAAAAATGGGGTTGCTCCCTCGGCAAAACTGGGATAAAGTTGAGCCAAAAGATCCCGATTCAAGATAAATTCATGAGGAAGTGGGATCTCTTTAGGATCTACTCCAGCGTTTAGGAATTGGTTAATTGGCAAAGATACATGTACTTGATGCCCCGCCCAAGAAAGAGACCCAAGTCCTAGTAACCCCGCTAAATGGTGATTCAACATAGATTCTACATCTTGGAACCAGGCCAATTTTGGAGCCGCTTTGTGATAATGGAACCAACCGGCAAAAAGCATTAAGGCTGCAAAGACTAATGCACCAATTGCGGTACAATAGAGTTGTAATTCACTAGTTATTCCAGATGCTCGCCAAATCTGAAAAAAACCAGAGGTTATTTGTATTCCTCGGAAACCCCCGCCCACATCGCCATTCAATATTTCTTGGCCCACTATTGGCCAAACCACCTGGGCACTAGGTCCGATGTGAGTAGGGTCACTTAGCCATGCTTCATAATTGGAAAAACGAGCACCGTGGAAATACATACCACTCAGCCAAAGAAAGATAATGGAAAGTTGGCCGAAATGTGCACTAAATACTTTTCGAGAGATCTCCTCCAAATCACTCGTATGACTATCGAAATCGTGAGCATCAGCATGTAGGTTCCAGATCCAAGTGGTAGTATCAGGGCCCTTAGCTATTGTTCTTGAGAAATGACCCGGTTTGGCCCATTCCTCAAAAGAAGTTTTTATGGGATCCCTATCTACCAGAATTTTGACTTCTGGTTCCGGCGAACGAATAATCATTGAGTCCTCCTCTTTCCGGACAACACATACAAAGAAACTCGCCAACAGTCAAATAATTAGTGAACCTATGAGAGATGTTTCGAATTAGTTTCTTTTTCTTCTATCTCCCATCTATTTTATTTAGATATTCACTAGAGCAATTATGATCTGGAAGTCGATCCGGGGCAAGTGTTCGGATCTATTATGACATAGCCATGAGGCGCTCAACGGACCTTTTTTTCTTTTTTAATCTTATAAAACCTTTTCGGCGCTTTCAAAAACCATTTTTTTGTGCATGTATTTCGAGTCTGTTTATTAATATCTCAATTAGAAGTTCCTAGATGTGGTGTCTTCCATTCCAGGGAACATATTAATTATTGCGGTATTTAAAATTTCATGAGCAGTCATTAATTACTAATAAAATATTCCAGTATCTCTATTTATTCATTCGAAAGTTAGTGTTAATAGCAGAAAATAGATATTTGATACTCTTTATTCATTCGAAAGTTAGTTTTAATAGCAGAAAATAGATATTCGATACTCTATCTGCGTATCCTTTCTACCCACAAAAAAAATACCAGACAAAATGGAAAATGATCTTAGAAAGGGGATATAATGAAATTTTTGGATTGGTTTTTCCCAAATAAATGCTTCGTTTTATTTGACTGATGAAGCCAACAAAAAACAATATAATTAATTTATATAGAGAAAAGTGAAAAAAAAAAGAGTGTTCTTAATCGAAACGCCTCGTGATCTTCAACCAATTCTGAGCCTCAATATAATTACCAGGAGTAATCGCTATAGCTTGTTTCCAATACTCAGCGGCTTGGTCGAACCAAGCCTCCGCAATTTCAGAATCTCCCTGTCGAATGGCCTGTTCTCCCCGGTCGGAATAGGTGAGTCAATTCCTTCCCTTAGAACCGTACTTGAGAGTTTCCTATCTCATACGGCTCAGCATTCAATTCTTGTGGTGTCCTATTTTTTAATCTACCATATCTAAGTGAATGAGATTTATCATATATGTATCCCCCCTTTTTTCTCGGGTTAACCAAAAGAAATCAATTTCATGAGTTTCAAACTAAAATTTTGATTACTAATCCGTTTTTTTTTTAGTTTTATCTTTTCTCCCACCTTCCGAAAAAGCATATGTATTTCCACTGTCGTTAGAATTTTCTGAAAGGTAACTATCTCGCTTTCATAGAGAAATTTATATAGAATCTTTGAAAAAGACTTTTCTTCATAATAAAGAAAAGACTTACTATCTTTGGGATCTGATGCTACACCGCTGCTCAATACCTTAGGGGATCGACTTTATTACATAAGTGAATTCCTAACTTTTCTCTTATATCTATATCATAAAAAAATAAGCAGTTCTTATTGGATCGGCGTAAAACCTCACTAATGGATCTTTACGGTGCTTTCTCTATCAATTGAATTCTTTATCCATAGAATAAAGTATCTAGGCATATCTATTTCTTCATGTTTCAACTTCTATGATATGAAGTTCCTTTTTTTTTTGCTACAGCTGATAAAAATCGTTTTTTGGACGATGTATATGTAGAAATCCTTTTTTTTTCTAGGAATTTTTTTTCTAGTATTTACTAGCGGATTCGTTCTTTTCTTTTTGCTTTTTCTTTCTATAGTGGAGATAGTCGCACGTAATGACAGATCACAGCCATATTATTAAAAGCTTGGGGTAAGAATGGGTTTCGTTCTAGTGCCCGAAAATAATATTCCAAAGCTTTTGTATGTTCTCCATTACTTGTGTGGATAAGACCTATGTTATAGAGTATATAGCTTCGATCATAAGGATCAATTTCTAGTCGCATAGCTTCATAATAATTCTGTAAAGCTTCCGCATAATTTCCTTCGGATTGAGCCGACATCCGTTACGGTCGTCTTCGATTCAAAAAATCTCCGTTCCAGAACCGTACGTGAGATTTTCACCTCATACGGCTCCTCCCTTATGTGCATAATGAGAATAATACATGGAATCAAAAAAAAATGGAAATATTCTCGTTATTAACTGAGCGGGGCTAGTGTTTTTACAAGAAATTTCTAACCAACCCTTCTGCAAAAGATCTTTTCTTACCATCAAAATGTTGATTTGATACTAGATAAAAAAAAATGGTAACTTCAACAATTTCTTTGTCCCCACGCCCTTTAATTTCCAGGAATTCGTCACTTCAACAGTCTTCGATGGTTCTATGGGTATCCAAAATACGAACGAGATGGATGTTTGTTGGCCCAACCATTCTTCTTAAGTCCGATCTCAATTCAATAAGGAAAGGGGATAATTTATAACAAAGTTTTCGTGTTGTTGATTTCTAGGCGTAGTGCTTCTTCCCTTATGCCACCTATTGGTACTAATGGAGTAGGGTTGACCTCCACCTCCTAGGTGTAACCTTTCGCTCAATACTAGATCGACAATTAAAGCATCTGAGGCTGCATTACTCGGGGATACACGACAGAAGGGATTGTTTCTTTTTTTTTTTTGACAAACTTCACCTTCAAAAAGCATAGATTTTTTTATTTCAATAACTTTTTTTCTTTCTATTCCGAATCATGTGTCTTTCTTCTAAGACTGAAAGCAGTAACTAAAATCGAAAAGAAAAAGATAAGTGAAATCAAAAAAATAATAATCAAATCGCACCATCTCTGTAATAGGTAAATGCCTCTTTTTCGCCTGAAGTTGTCGGAATTAGTCGTAATAAGATATTGGCTACAATCGAAAAGGTCTTATCAATAAAATTTCCATTTATCCTCGATCTAGGCATAGATAGTAATTCATTCTATAATTCTTTTCATTACCTCTCGTGAGAAAGAAAATCATCCCCCCAAAAAAGGAATTACACAGTACGAAATAACATAAAAACAGACTCATTAAAAAAAAAAAAAGATTATCTTTATCCACCGGGTTCAAGGGAAATTGATGTGATGAAAAGATTTTATTTATATTCGTTTTCTATTTTTTAGTTTTCGATTTCGAATTTAATTAATTATGCAGAACTATCTAAGAATCGAGTATGAATGACTCGCTATTCACTCGGTTGTTGGGACATAATCATTATGTAGGAGAGATGGCCGAGTGGTTCAAGGCGTAGCATTGGAACTGCTATGTAGGCTTTTGTTTACCGAGGGTTCGAATCCCTCTCTTTCCGTACCTACAACTAATTTACCAATGTTACTGACCCCAATGTATCAAATCAAATAACAACGCATATCCTTATTCGAAAAGTTAGAACTTTCTTTGATATAGATTCGCTATTCTATTCCTTATACATACATACGTAATAGACTGGAAATCGCGTACAAGGGATGAAATCTCCCTACTGATCTATGATAAATGAATGGGAGAAAGATCCCCGGATAAGATCCTTATCCCTTACCTTGCATCCTTTTTTACTGGGTCAAATTGTCCGAACCCTTCTTATTTTATTTATTTTTAATAGGTTTAAGTTAAGTCTGACGAGAATAATATTCTACGACTAGCAATTCATTTATTTTCAAACCGATCCATTTACTATCGATTATTTGATTGACTACTCCTTTAGATTGGAATGGATGAAGAGTCAAATGTTTTGGCACTTCCTCATGGGAGTAGGAATCAAGATAATTTTGAATCATAGTTCTAGATTTTTGATCATCCCTCGCCGTAATAATATCTCGTGGTTTGCAGCGATAACTTGGTATATTTACCATACGACCATTAACTAAAATATGTCTATGGTTAACTAATTGGCGGGCTTGAGGAATAGTCGAAGCCATACCCAATCGGAAAAGGATGTTATCCAAACGCATTTCAAGTAATTGTAGTAAAACCTGACCTGTTGACCCTTTGGCTTTTCCAGCGATACGAACGTATTTAAGTAATTGTCGTTCTGTAAGGCCATAATGAAAACGCAATTTTTGTTTTTCTTCTAAACGAATACGATATTGAGATTTTTTCCCGGAGCGTGATTGGTTTCTAAGATCGCTTCCCGTTCTAGGCCTTTTACTAGTTAGTCCTGGTAAAGCCCCCAGACGCCGTATTTTTTTGAAACGAGGACCTCGGTAACGTGACATAAAGACTCCTTTTTTTATGAAATTTCATAAACCTAAAATAAAACTGAACTAAATGATAAAAAAAAAAAAAAGCGAAATTCCGATGAAGTGAAGTATGTCGGAAGTATTATTGTATTCCAAAGAAAGAATAAGGAGATGAATTGGATCAATCAATATCCGGATCTTTTTTTTTTTTTTTTGTTTTGCTTTTTATTTCTATATATAAAAATAGAGAATACAAAAAAGGGTCGGGATATTGATTTGTTCTGCAGAAATATATATAACTCCTCCCTTTTTTATTCCGAATTGAAATAGGACATAATAGATATAAATCGGTGACCTTTGGAAAACGGGGAAAAAGACTTTTCAATGTTCTTTGATTTCAAAATCAATATCAAGCATGTCAAAAATCAAAATAAATAGAAAAAGCCGGCTATCGGAATCGAACCGATGACCATCGCATTACAAATGCGATGCTCTAACCTCTGAGCTAAGCGGGCTGAAATAGCATTGTACATGCATAGGAATTTATTAAACTCCTGGGATCTTTTCTATTAATCTTAGAATCTTAACTATTAATAATAGCTATTAGAATAATAGCTATTAATAATAAATATGGATTTCTATGAATTGAATATAGAAAAGTCGAATTTCAAATAAATTCAATCCAATAAGTTTAATTATTCTAAAATAGAAAATCAAGCATAACATAACTATTAATATAGTGATATCTAATTATAGAGTGGTATATCATTTTGATCTATTTATAAATTATCTGTTTATCAACAATTAATATCTTAATCTTCATTAGTAATATTTTCTTTTTTTTTTCATCTTTAGCTTCTACTTCCAACTTTCTGTTCGAAATGACAACAAAGGAATGTCTCATTCAGTATGATCGAGATTTCGTTTATCTGTATTGTATCTTTCATTTCATTTTGATTCTTATCCTTTCCTTAGTTAGCGTGGGCTTTCTTTCTATAAGATAATTCAAAAAAAAAAAATCGACTTTCTATAGAATTCTAATCTATAGAACCAAATGTATAGTTTCTAGAATATAGAATAAGATTCGACTCTGATTCGGAAATTCTATATTCCTTTAATTACTAAATTCGATTTCGTTCGATTATACTTATCAATTTGAGTCTAAAAGTAAATTATGGAATAAACTATTCTAAATAGAAAAAAAAAAAGATTAGTGATAAAATGAAAAGTAATAGACTTGAGTTAGTAAAAAATGTCAAATAAATGTTATTTGAATTCAAAAATGCAATGAAAAAAAAAAAAAAGAATCGACCGTTTGAGTATTCAAAATTGTATGAGAAAAATGAGAGTACGAGAGGCATATATATGTTATGTGGTATAGATCCTATCCATCTATATTGAATTGCGGATACAGAAATGCTAGAATCATTTCTGATCTGATTGGATCAATATAGTTCTCCGATTTCTATAGTTTATATAGAAATCCAATCGGTATCTAATGAGTTAAACAATTGAATTAAACAATTTCAGCATAAATAGAAAAAAGTGGGGGATATGGCGAAATCGGTAGACGCTACGGACTTAATTGGATTGAGCCTTGGTATGGAAACCTACTAAGTGACAACTTTCAAATTCAGAGAAACCCTGGAATTCAAAAAAATGGGTAATCCTGAGCCAAATCCTATTTTAGGAAAACCAACAAAACAACAAAGATTCATAAAGCAAGAAAAAGATTTATAAAGCAAGAATCAAAAAAGGATAAAGGATAGGTGCAGAGACTCAATGGAAGCTGTTCTAACAAATGGAGTTGAGCATGTTGCGTTGGTAAAGGAATTCTTTTCTCGAAACTCCAGAAAGGGAAAAGATGAAGGATAAACCTATATACATACGTATTGAATACTATCTCAAATGATTAATGACGACGCGAATCTCATATTTTTTTATATGAAAACGAAACGATGTGAATCAATTCGAAGTTGAAAAAAGAATCGAATAGTTATTGATTAAATCATTTACTCCATGGTCTGAGAAATCTTTTGAAGAGCGGATTAATCGGACGAGAATAAAGATAGAGTCCCATTCTACATGTCAATACTGACAACAACGAAATTTATAGTAAGAGGAAAATCCGTCGACTTTAGAAGTCGTGAGGGTTCAAGTCCCTCTATCCCCAAAAAGTACCGTTTAACTCCTTATTCTTTTATCCTATTCTTTTTTTTTTTAGCGGTTGAAAATTCGTTATGTTTCACAAAGGTATCTAAGTGGATATTTTTTTTTCTAGTAACACAAATCTGTACGTGTATTCTATATTCGAGTTATAGAATACACGTACAAAAGAACATCTTTTCATTTTAGCAAGAAATCCCTATTCACAATCAATAATAGCATTACTCATATTAAAACTTTTGAAAATCAAAGAAATTGTGGGGATTGGATAAGACTTTGTAATACCCTTTTCGTCTTTTTAATTGACATAGAACCAAGTCATCTAGTAAAATGAGGATGATGCGTAAGTAATGGTCGGGATAGCTCAGCTGGTAGAGCAGAGGACTGAAAATCCTCGTGTCACCAGTTCAAATCTGGTTCCTGGCACATGATTAATCGATCTATTCATACAAATTAATTGATATGAATCCACTTCATTAATAGTATGGATCATTATAGATACTTATCCATCTAGGTATCTGGAAAGATATTTCTTTATTTTATCGCTGAAAAAAGATTATCCAAAGAATATAGAAAATGAAAGAGTAGATCAAAATTGTCGAAAGAGTATATTATATCTAAAAAAAATCAATATTTGATCTCTCCTTTTTTATTTGTTTATACTGTGTCTCTTCTCGTTCAAAAAGAATGTTAATATTTCATAACATGTTTCAAATACATAATTGAAAGGTTTGATTAGCTGGTTGTTTGTTGGTTGAAAGACCTAACCAAAGGTCTCGTCTCAAGAAGTTAAAGGATGGGAATAACAAAGATTGATCTTAGATAGAGTACAAATAGAATCCGATCTCCTTTCATTTCTTGTTATTTTCTTTTTTTCATATTCTATTTATTCATTCTTTCCTACATGACCCTATAGAATGTGTATAAGATATGTGCGCGGTACAAAGTTCCATAATGCGAAACTCTTTTAATTCATCCTATTAGCTTTGTCTCAGCCCATCCAAAAAAAGAAAAATAAATAAGTATTCTATTCTCAAAATTTGAGAATCTCAATGAATCTCTAATTGTATTGTTTTTGTTTATTTTATTTAGCACATCCCATACTACGACCGAAACTTCAAATACTCTTACTCTGTTTGATTTCGAAGAGAACATACAAACACTTTTTGAATATCTGGAGTTATAAAAATGGAGATTCGTTTCCCTTCTTATTATTCAATGAGCATCTTGTATTTCATAAAAATTAGGGGCAATATAATCCTTACGTAAAGGCCATCCTATCCAACTTTCAGGCATTAAGATACGTTTCAGTCGTGGATGATTATCATAACAGATTCCCAACATATCATAAGATTCCCGTTCTTGAAAATCCGCACTTTTCCAAACCCAGAAAACAGACGGAATTCGAGGATTACTCCTTGGGGCAAATACTTTTATGCATACCTCTTCCGGTTGATCTACACCATACTGTATTCTCGTAAGATGATACACACTAGCTAACAATCCGCCAGGTGCTACATCATAAGCACATTGGGAACGCAGATAATTGTAACCATATACATATAAAACGACAGCAATGGAATGCCAATCCTCGGGCTTTATTTGTAAAGTCTCTATTCCTTGGTAATCGAAACCCAAAGATCTATGAACTAGCCCATGCTTGACTAGCCAAGCAGACAAACGACCCTGCATCTTTTTTATCTCTCCCGCATTTTTTTGTATTATATAAATAAGTAGTTCACATTTACTTTATGATGAAATTTATGATGCTGTTTGTGATTCTATCCAAGGGAATCCTGCCTAATTCACTAATTCATGGGAAGATACTGAACTTTTGTATTTGAAAAATGTTTCATAAGCTATTTCTGAAGTAGAAGTAGATGGTGATTGATAGAGTAATGCTTGATCATAATTTCCAATATGAGTACTACGTCCAACATGAAACTTGTGGTTGGTAGTAAAACACCTATTTTGCTCGTGAGACCTAATTTGATCTTCATAGATTTCTCTAGCTATTTTCTTACGAAGTTTTGTTATAGCATCTATAACTGCCTCCGGTTTAGGCGGACAGCCCGGCAAATAGACATCTACAGGAATTAGCTTATCCACTCCCCTAACAGTACTATAAGAATCGGTACTGAACATCCCCCCTGTAATTGTACACGCCCCCATAGCAATAACATATTTTGGTTCAGGCATTTGTTCATATAATCTCACTAAAGAAGGAGCCATTTTCATTGTTACTGTGCCGGCTGTTAAAATTAGGTCCGCCTGTCTAGGACTAGATCTTGGTACCAGTCCATAACGATCAAAGTCGAATCGTGAGCCTATTAATGAAGCAAATTCAATGAAGCAACAACTGGTGCCATAAAGAAGCGGCCATAGACTAGAGAGCCTTGACCAATTTGAAAGATCATTTAATGTAGTTGAAATAACTGAATTTTGGGTTGTTCGAGCAAGTAAGGGAAATTCTATGGAATTCATAACTGTCTCACCGTTTTTTTACTTTTTGATTTTTTGATTGTCTGAATATTCAGGAACTAAGACCACTCCAATGCTCCTTTTCGCCATGCATAAACTAAACCAACAATTAGGATAAGCACGAAAATCAAAGCTTCTAGAAATACGGATACCCCCAATACATCAAAACTCATTGCCCAGGGATAAAGAAAAACTGTTTCAACATCAAAAACAACAAAAACTAGCGCAAACATATAATAACGGATTCGAAATTGTAACCAAGCATCGCCCATCGGTTCTATACCGGATTCATAACTTGAAAGTTTCTCTGGTCCTTTGCTAATCGGGGCTAAAACTCCGGAAATTAGAAATGCCAAAATAGGAATAACACTTGATATTATTAGAAATGCCCAGAAAATATCATATTCGTAAAGCAGAAACATAGACAAACTCCTATCAGTGTGAAAAAAAAATATATATACCCGATTAGTCGATTCAAAGTCGATTCAATTGGAATTAATTGTCAAGGCATCCACAACTAGAACTAGTTAGTCAAAATAACATTTTCATCGAGCCATCTAGTTTCGTTTGTTGGCTGTGGTACATATCTCGTTTCAAGATTCATCAATTGTAATCCTATTTCTATTCAACTTACTTCTATTTTTGAACTTACTTAGCTTCTATTTTTTTCGATAGAAATAGAGTCGTTATAAATATATACTGCTCTTATAGATATAGAAAACAAATAAAACTTTCTCCCTTTCACTTTCCTTTTTCTAAAGAAAAGGAATTCAAAGAATTTGTTTTATTTATTTTTAATTTGAAATATTCGAAATGGAAATCCATTTATTTTGATTATCCATATTTATTTCTATTTATTCTTATATTTATTCTATTCTATATATTAGCTTTAATATTCTATATTCGATTTAATATTCGATTGAATCTAATAGAATCTCTATTATTTTAGATTTTGTTTCTGTTTATGACTAGAATCCTCAAACTCAAAGAGGAAGACTGTCTTTTTTTTGTCTCTTTTTATTAGTTATTTAGAATAGAGTAAGTAGTCAGATGCGGGAAACTAGCTATAAATTTGGATCTCGGAATTTAGAGTATTATGAGTCTTGGTATATTCTTTTTCTTTTTTTATTAGGATCCACAAGAACAGATATAGGAACTTTATTGATTGAATACGGAAATACTTGTTTTTTTTTTTTGCTTTGCTAAGCTAAGTAAAGTATCCCTAGAACTCGAAAAAGGCCTATTTGACAATCTTTATAATTTAACTTAGCAAAGGTCTTCCTTTTTGAAACTCAAACTTTGGCTTGTCTACAAATCAAAAATAAAGTAAGGCACTGCTAAATTTATGTGACTTACTATTAGATTCGATTAAGTAGATTAAGATTGGGTTAGGTTGGAGTCTTTAACCGCTTTCATGTCATAATTTTGACTCCAAAAATTATCTAGCCAGAATTAGATAGGTATACTAAAGAAAAGAAATATTACTAATTCTTTTTCGTTTGATTGTGAACAGTAAAAGAAAAAATTCATTATGGAAATATGAAATTTGCCTACGAAGATAATAAAGAAAAAGGCTTTCTTTATCTGACTGAGATTAGATAAAAAAATACCGATTGGGTTTCGTGCAATGCGCTTTTGTTTTTAGTTTTATATTATGCTCTGAGCGATCCCCTGTGAGGAGACTTGTGGGAATAGTTTTTTCGATAAATCAAGTACCTGTAAGCGACCAGTTACAAACAAGAAAGAATAGAATACAATTAGGTATATTCTATTAATATTTATCTAATAATAGTTCGATATTATTTCGAATTTAATTATTTCGAATTTAATTACTATTTCTATTACTATTTCTATATTAATTCGAATTTCATATTATTTCGAATTTCTATATTATTTCGAATTTCTAAATTTCTATTAGTATTAGGGCTATACGGACTCGAACCGTAGACCTTCTCGGTAAAACAGATCAAACTGATTATTATCAAAATGATTCGAACTGTTTCAAAGACCCAACATGCCTTTTTTTTTTGCATTGGGCTCTTTCATTAGCTGATAGAAATATCAGCTAGTCTGCCATCTTTTTTTTTGCCAATAAAATAAAGAGATAGCTCCATGTGCTCTGATTCATTATTTTTATTTCGATTCCGGAGCACTACCAAAGTGTTTCAAAGAAGGGTTATCTTGACGTAGGTCTGCTTCTTGCCGAGTCAACGTAAGTTAAATGAAGTCTCTATCGCCTCGCCTGCCTAAAAAAACCAAATATGAAACTTTATACACCTTAAAGTTCATAGGGCGAAAAGAGAATTTTTGGAGATCCTTATACTCATTATGTCTAGCATTGAATAGACTAGGTATTCACCTTATCAATATCTCAAATCAAGAAGGGGTTCTATTTGAAGCTTAAACGGGCACCCGAATCGGATCGAGAACCCTTTATCAGATCAGGCTATTGTTCTTTTGTTTTGTTCCCTAAACATTATGGAGTAAGACATCGATTTTTCAATAAGAAAAATTCTTTTGATTACATGATGTGATGAACTCCTCTGAAAAACATTGGCGCACGTGTAAACGAGGTGCTCTACCAGCTGAGCTATAGCCCTTGTGTTTGTTATACATATCATATTATGTAGATAATTTCTTGTCAAGATAAATAGTACAGTACATGATTCAACATACATCTCTTTGATTGGTATTGCTTAGAAGGAATATTGGATTTATAATCCGGATGAGTTCCTCTTGTATCTCTTTGTGATGATAAATGACCTACTTAACTCAGTGGTTAGAGTATTGCTTTCATACGGCGGGAGTCATTGGTTCAAATCCAATAGTAGGTAGAACTTATTAGATACCATGACTCTGGTATCTAATAAGTCTTTCTGACCCCCTTCTTTTATTGATTTTCCATCCTCAAAATGGAATATTTTTTCATTGCATAAGAATCCACTTGCTTTTTTTTTGATTGTATTCGATCGGAAGAAAAAAAAAGGGGTAGAAACCGAACCTCTGTTTATACAGAAGTTCCTTTGATTATTCGTACGCACTCCACCAATTAATTAGTTATGAAATCGGATTGAGAGCTTCGACTCGTGTCCTAGCTCGTCTGACAGCTAGATTTGCCTCAATTGTTTGTCTCTTTCCTTCAGCTTTCCTTAAGTTAGCTTCCGCTAGTTCAAGAGTTTCCTGAGCTTCTTGTGGATCGATGTCACTACCCTTTTCCGCATCATTTACTAAAATAGTGATCTCATTATTGCCTATTCTAGCAAAACCGCCCATCAGAGCCATCGTTAACCATTGGTCGTTAAGGCGTATTCTCAATATACCTATATCTACAGCTGTGGCAATGGGCGCGTGATTTGGTAATACGCCAATTTGTCCACTATTAGTAGATAAAACGATTTCTTTCACTTCGGAATCCCAAACAATTCGATTAGGGGTTAGTACACAAAGATTTAAGGTCATTTCTTCAATTTACTCTCCATTTCTAAGTTCGTAGCCTTCGCAGTAGCTTCATCGATGTTACCTACCAAATAAAAGGCTTGTTCAGGAAGACTATCTAATTCTCCGGAAAGGATCAATTTAAACCCTCTAATTGTTTCTGCTAGGCCAACATATTTCCCCGGGGAACCGGTAAATACTTCTGCTACGAAAAAGGGTTGTGATAAGAAACGCTCAATTTTTCGTGCTCTTGCTACGGTTAAGCGATCCTCTTCGGATAATTCATCCAACCCGAGGATAGCTATAATGTCCTGAAGTTCTTTGTAACGTTGTAAAGTTTGCTTAACCCTTTGCGCAGTTTCATAATGTTCCTCACCAACGATTCGAGGTTGGAGCATAGTTGACGTTGAATCTAAAGGATCGACTGCTGGATAGATACCTTTAGCAGCTAATCCTCTTGATAGTACGGTCGTCGCGTCTAAATGGGCAAATGTCGTAGCAGGCGCAGGATCGGTCAAATCGTCTGCAGGTACATAAACTGCTTGAATAGAAGTTATGGATCCCTCTTTGGTAGAAGTAATCCTTTCTTGTAAAGATCCCATTTCGGTACTAAGGGTGGGTTGATAACCCACAGCGGAAGGCATTCTACCCAATAAGGCAGATACTTCAGATCCTGCTTGGACGAAACGGAAAATATTGTCGATAAATAGAAGTACGTCTTGTTCATTAACATCTCGGAAATATTCTGCCATAGTTAGGGCAGTCAAACCAACTCTCATACGAGCTCCGGGAGGTTCATTCATCTGACCGTAGACTAGAGCTACTTTTGATTCTGCAATATTTTGTTCATTAATTACTCCGGATTCCTTCATTTCCATGTAAAGGTCATTTCCTTCACGAGTACGTTCACCTACTCCGCCAAATACGGATACGCCCCCATGAGCTTTAGCAATGTTGTTGATCAATTCCATAATAAGTACTGTTTTACCCACTCCAGCCCCCCCGAATAGTCCTATTTTTCCGCCACGGCGATAAGGGGCTAAAAGATCTACTACTTTAATTCCTGTTTCAAAAATAGATAATTTAGTATCTAACTGTATAAAGGCGGGCGCAGATCTATGAATAGGAGATGTTGTACGAGTATCTACAGGTCCTAAATCATCAATAGGCTCTCCAAGCACGTTGAAAATTCGTCCTAGAGTCGCTCCGCCGACTGGAACACTTAGAGGAGCTCCCGTATCAATCACTTCGATTCCTCTCATTAGACCATCTGTAGCACTCATAGCTACAGCTCTAACTCGATTATTTCCTAATAATTGTTGTACCTCACAGGTTACATTAATTTCTTGACCAAGAGTATCTCGACCTTTAACTACCAGAGCGTTATAAATATTAGGCATCTTGCCCGGGGGAAAAGCTACATCCAGTACCGGACCAATGATTTGAGCTATACGTCCCAGGTTTTTTTTTTCAAGTGTGGAAACTCTGGGACCAGAAGTAGTAGGATTGATTCTCATAATAATAATAAAAGTGAAATATGTTGAAATCTTTTACGAAAATTTTGAATCCAAAAAAATGTTCGATAGCAAGTTGATCAGTTAATTCAATAATTAATGGTAATTAACACTCGATTTCGTTGGTACCGTCCAACCGAATTCAATTCCATTTATTTTGTTTACTTATTCAATTCAAGTAAATTTTGAAGTTCAATCGACCCATTTTTAAAATATCAAGTGGATGAATAAAAATCTTGAGCTTTGAGAAAGTCGTTCATTTGTCTATCATTATAAACAATAACATAGATATTATCTATGGAATTCGAACCTAAACTCTATTTACAATTCATTATTTTTATCTCATTGGGCCTTAGTTCTTTTTTTAGTGGATTCATTTATGTCTAGCCTTTTCTTTTTTTTTTTTTTCTACCTAATGGATACAAATTTTTCCCATTTTCACATCTAGGATTTACATATACAACGTATCTCACTGTCAAGAGTCAATTTCTTATTATTTCGATATTTCGATTCAAAAAAAGT
>JAMXBB010000075.1:2500-10000 GCA_024138015.1 Lumnitzera littorea | reverse complement strand
CCGGTTAGAAACGATACGTATAAAAAAATTCATAGTTCTAGTTACAGTAATGTTGATCATTTCGTGGGCATCCGGGACATTCGTAATTTTATCTCTGACGACACCTTTTTAGTTAGAGATAGGAATAGGGATATTTATTCCCTATATTTTGATATTGAAAAGCAAATTTTTGAGATTGACAATGATCCTTCTTTACCGAGTGAACTAGAAAGTTCTTTTTTTAGTTGTCGGAATTATGGTTATCTGAAGAATGGATCGAAGAATGACGATTCCCACTATGATCTTTCCCTGTATGAGACTAAATACAGTTGGAATAATTACATTAATACTTGCATTGACTCTTATTTTCGTTCTCAAATCTCTATTGAGAGTTCCATTTTAAGTGGTAGTGACAATTCCAGTGACCATTACATTTATAGTTACATTTGTAGTGAAAGTGAAAATAGTAATGGAAGGGGGAGCTCCAGTATAAGAACTAGCAGGAATGCTATTGATTTCACGATAAGAGAAAATTCTACTGATTTCGATTTAACTCAAAAATATAGGCATTTGTGGGTTCAATGCGAAAATTGTTATGGATTAAATTATAAGAAATTTTTTAAGTCAAAAATGAATATTTGTGAACAATGTGGATATCATTTGAAAATGAGTAGTTCAGATCGAATCGAACTTTCGATTGATTCAGGTACTTGGGATCCTATGGATGAAGACATGGTTTCTCTGGATCCTATTGGATTTCATTCGGAGGAAGAACCTTATAAAGATCGTATTGATTCTTATCAAATAAAGACAGGATTAACTGAGGCTGTTCAAACAGGCACCGGTCGCCTAAATGGTATTCCCATAGCTATTGGCGTTATGGATTTTCAGTTTATGGGGGGTAGCATGGGATCCGTAGTAGGCGAGAAAATCACGCGTTTGATTGAGTATGCTACCAATAAATTTTTACCTCTTATTATAGTGTGTGCTTCCGGAGGAGCACGTATGCAAGAAGGAAGTTTGAGCTTGATGCAAATGGCGAAAATTTCTGCTGCTTTATATGATTATCAAGCAAATAAAAAGTTATTCTATGTATCAATCCTTACATCTCCTACTACTGGTGGGGTGACGGCTAGTTTTGGGATGTTGGGGGATATCATTATTTCCGAACCTAATGCATACATTGCATTTGCCGGGAAAAGAGTAATTGAACAAACATTGAATAAGACAGTACCGGAAGGTTCACAAGCGGCTGAATATTTATTCCATAAGGGCTTATTCGATCCAATCGTACCACGTAATCCTTTAAAGGGTGTTCTGAGTGAGTTATTTAAACTTCACGCTTTTTTTCCTTTGAATTCAAATTCAATTAAGTAGGTCCTTAAGTTAAATTAGTTAATTTAGTTAAATTATTTGATTTGTAGCGAAAAATAGTTAGTTTGTGCGAATCAAAATCAACATTTTTCGAATGTATTTTTTTTTCTTTCGTGACATAAGATTGAATTTGAAATTGTATAAAGAATCATACGGATAATTCTTTTTTTTATACCGATATTCCCGATTACTATTTAGTAAACCTGTATTAACAAGAGAAAAAAAGAAGATTCTTCTTGATAAATTCAAATTAGGCAAAGGAAAATAAACTGAATTTCATCCTTCTTGCTGCGTTGCCTATGTATATAGAATTCAAATATAGAAAATTCAAATAGAGAGATAGAGTATCTTTCTACTCTATCTCCCAAGAATCCCTTTACTTCTAACGAATCTTGCAGGAATTTTTAATAAATTCTTTAGTTTATTAATGAAATTCAAATTAAAAGACAAGAATGAATTATCATACATATATTTATATCTTTCATGTAGAAAGACGAATAAGTCGCATTTATTTATTAAATTATACATTCCTTGCACTTAGTATATTATATATACTCACTTAGATATACTTATAGATATATCTAGTATAATTAGATACGAATTCTAATGTTATCTTTATAACAGGTACAAATATTAAATCGAGGTACCCATTCTATGACAACTCTCAACGACTTAAACTTACCCTCTATTTTTGTGCCTTTCGTGGGCCTAGTATTTCCGGCAATTGCAATGGCTTCTTTATCTCTTCATGTTCAAAAAAACAAGATTTTTTAGGGTCCAAATCTCATCTATTTTTTCAAGACTTAGATAATATCTAATTTTTTCAAGACTTAGATAATATCTATTTAATAAAATATGGTATAACGTGCAGCTTCCTATGAACATAAAATAAATAAAGGAGCTCTTATGTATGCGTAAATAGATGAGTAAATGACTTATAGCTAGAAATAGATCGGAATCTAGCCGAATGGGAAGTCAACGTATCTCTATGTATGTAGATATCTATAGGAGATCATAAAAGGGGGATTCTATTATTTTGGACCTAACCAATTAGATGAATTACTCCTAAAGGGTTACATCAGAACAGAATAGCGCTAGTTGATGAGAGTTACTTCGCAAATAAAAAAAGGAAAGTCAAATTCATTTGGACTTTTTTCTCAATTCCAATAAAATGCAACCGGATCTAGTATGAGTTGGCGATCAGAACATATATGGATAGAACTTATAGTGGGGTCTCGAAAAATAAGTAATTTCTGCTGGGCCTTTACCCTTTTTTTAGGTTCATTAGGATTCGTATTGGTTGGAGCTTCGAGTTATCTCGGTAAGAATTTGATATCTTTAGTTCCGTCTCAGCAAATAATTTTTTTTTCACAAGGGATCGTGATGTCTTTCTACGGGATCGCAGGTCTCTTTATTAGTTCCTATTTGTGGTGCACAATTTCGTGGAATGTAGGTAGTGGTTATGATCGGTTCGATAGAAAAGAAGGAATAGTCTGTATTTTTCGTTGGGGATTTCCTGGAAAAAATCGTCGCATCTTCCTACGATTCCGTATGAAAGATATTCAGTCCATCCGAATAGAAGTTAAAGAGGGTATTTATGCTCGTCGTGTCCTTTATATGGAAATCAAAGGGCAGGGGGCCATTCCTTTGACGCGTACTGATGAGAATTTGACTCCGCGAGAAATTGAGCAAAAAGCTTCTGAATTAGCCTATTTCTTGCGCGTGCCAATTGAAGTATTTTGAAATGAACTGAAGAATAACTTCTTTATCCTCGGCAAGGAAAAAATTCAAGAACTCAAAAGTTTTTTTAGAACGTTCATTCAAACCAAAATAGACGTATACAGAACATCCATAAAACGAAACTTTTTTTGTCCACAATTTTTTTTTATTATGTGTATGGAAATCCATCCAATCCAATTCAGTAAAAAAGAAGTAACAAACCAAAAGAATAGATTCATCTCGTATAGCAAAAGATTTTGGAATAAAGAATTTCTCTTTTTTTTTTTTTCAATTTTTTATTTTCAATAGGAATTGATACGTTAGATACAGATGGATAATATCCTGTAAATTATCTCTCCTTTCTTTTGTCAATCGACTTTTCTTTTGTGTTTATTAATGATCAAAGAATTGGATCTCTTCTAAGGATAACTTTTCTGTCTTTTTTTGCCGCTCATTTTTGACACAATATTCTTCATAAATATAAATCTCTCTCCATTTTTCCTGGACTATGACTGTGAGTGTAGCCGGCGAAATTTTTTTTGAAACCTTCCTTTGATAGACAGGAAAAGGGAAGTTCCTTTGGTTTGAAATTTGAATAATTAATATTCATTACTTGAATTGAAGTGATTCTTTCAGAAATTCATCAAAAGAGACTTCGAATTTGATCAATTGAAGTATCTGGAATGGAAACAAGATTTTTTTATTATTTCTTCATTCCAATTCAAACAAAGTGGGCTCTCATTCTATTTCTGTATTCTTTCGAGATTCAAGGCCTAACCACTGAATCACAAAAAAAAATAGGGAATAGCTTCATAGGTTCAATTCCTTGTAATAGAACTTATTTATGGTTGATAGAAATATTCGATCCCATAGATTCGACGAATGAGGTGTTTTCATTAACAATTCCAATTCACAGGTGCAAAAATGGCAAAAAAGAAATCATTTCTTCCTTTTCTATGTCTTACATCTATAGTATTTTTGCCCTGGTGGATCTCTCTATTATTTAATAAAAGTCTCGAATCTTGGATTACTAATTGGTGGAATATTAGACAATCCGAAACCTTTTTGACTGATATTCAAGAAAAGAGTATTCTAGAAAAATTCATAGAGTTAGAAGAACTCTTCCTGTTGGACGAAATGATAAAAGAATACCCGGAAACACATCTACAAACGCTTCGTCTAGGAATCCATAAAGAAACGATCCAATTGATCAAAATGCACAATGAGGAGCATATCCACACGGTTTTTCACTTATCGACAAATATAATCTGTTTCATTATTTTAAGTGGTTATTCTATTCTAGCTAATGAAGAACTTGTTATTCTGAACTCTTGGGTTCAAGAATTCCTATATAACTTAAGTGACACAATAAAAGCTTTTTCTATTCTTTTATTAACTGATTTATGTATCGGATTCCATTCGCCCCATGGGTGGGAACTAATGATTGGCTATGTCTACAAAGATTTTGGATTTGCTCATAATGAGCAAATTATATCTGGTCTTGTTTCCACTTTTCCAGTCATTCTAGATACAATTTTAAAATATTGGATCTTTCGTTATTTAAATCGTGTATCGCCATCACTTGTAGTGATTTATCATTCAATGAATGACTGATCCAACTCGAATATTTGTTATTTTGTACATAAGCAAAGCATTTAAAGACGTACTTACTCCACTCTTTCTATCCGTACGGGGATTTCCCCTACTCCTATATTCCAGTAAAATTATTTCAGTAAATAGCAGAATTGTGGATAGGGAACGATACAAGCGACCTACCTAATTTTATTGTAAAAATTTTGGAATCAATGATTGGACCATGCAAACTAAAAATACCTTTTTTTGGATAAAGAAAGAGATTACTCGATCTATTTCCGTATCGCTGATGATATATATCATAACTCGGACATCCATTTCAAATGCATATCCCATTTTTGCACAGCAGGGTTATGAAAATCCACGAGAAGCGACCGGACGTATTGTATGTGCTAATTGCCATTTAGCTAATAAGCCCGTGGATATTGAGGTTCCACAAGCGGTACTTCCTGATACTGTATTTGAAGCAGTTGTTCGAATTCCTTATGATATGCAAGTAAAACAAGTTCTTGCTAATGGTAAAAAAGGGGGGTTGAACGTGGGAGCTGTTCTTATTTTACCCGAGGGGTTTGAATTAGCCCCCCCCGCTCGTATTTCGCCCGAGCTGAAAGAAAAGATAGGCAATCTGTATTTTCAAAGCTACCGCCCCACTCAAAAAAATATTCTTGTTATAGGTCCTGTTCCGGGTCAGAAATATAGTGAAATTACCTTTCCTATTCTCTCCCCGGACCCTTCTACTAATAAAGATGTTCACTTCTTAAAATACCCCATATATGTAGGTGGGAACAGAGGAAGGGGTCAGATTTATCCCGACGGGAGCAAGAGTAACAATACAGTTTATAACGCTACAGCGGCTGGTATAATAAGTAAAATCATACGAAAAGAAAAAGGAGGGTACGAAATAACCATAATGGATACGTCGGATGGACGTCAAGTGGTTGATATTATCCCCCCAGGACCAGAACTTCTTGTTTCAGAGGGCGAATCCATCAAACTTGATCAGCCATTAACGAGTAATCCTAATGTGGGTGGGTTTGGTCAAGGGGATGCAGAAATAGTACTTCAAGATCCATTACGTGTCCAAGGACTTTTATTCTTCTTTGCATCTGTTATCTTGGCACAAATTTTTTTGGTTCTTAAGAAGAAACAGTTTGAGAAGGTTCAGTTGTCTGAAATGAATTTCTAGATTCGAAGCGAAGATTTACCAATATTAATTGAAGTTCGTAAAAAGAATCAAATTCTTCTTGGCAATTTGGAGTAGCGTGACGTGACTATGTCGCTATTGTCTCAGATTTGAATGTTATAGAATATACTAAACATAAGATAAGGAGCTGGAGAATCTAAAGCAAAGGATTCTCCGTCCTCTTAGTCTTCGACACAAGAAAGGAATTTTCCACATTCCTTTCTTGTGTCGACATAATAATGGTTTTGGATCTCATTCGTCTTCGTCAAAGATTCCAATTCTTAGTTTCGATTTTTTCCGGTTTCGCTTTTTAGAGTCCTTTTCTATTTTTGACATATATATACATATATATAAAGTAGCGAACAAACAAAAAAAATAGATAAAAATCAATTTATTGAGAAAAATAGAACTTATTCAATGAATTTATCAATTTCAACTTTGATGAGATGCTAAATAGATAGAATAAATAGATAGAATAAGGGTCTATTAGAAAGAATTTGGATAATATCGGATTGAAAGAAGTATGTAGTGGAATTGTGTCATTCAGGAAAACGAAATCGAGCGATTCCTTCCTTCTTCTAACTTAGAAAGTATCGATAGATACTATCTAAGAGATGTTCTAAATGAATATGAATTAATGAAATTTTCAAAACTCTTATCATAAAAAATGAAATGAATTTTTTTTTTAAACATCGAGCAGAGTGATCGATTTTATCATTTAGATGAATAAAATATTATTATGAAAGCTAAGAACGCGGGGGTAGCCTGCGTTCTTAAGCTTTCATATCTCCAACTTAGTTCATCTGATTATTAGATAGACTATTAGAGAGATGAACCCAACCCGGAGTATGAACCATAAAAGAAAATACCTATTAAACCAATCACAGGAATACCAGTTACAGTACCTATTATCCAAAGAGGAATCCTTCCAGTAGTATCGGCCATTTATTCCGCCTCCCTCCACCATTTCATCAAGTTGTCATGCTAGAGACATAAACAGTCATAGATAATTATGAGATGTGATCCTTCCGAATGGGATAAGATAATTCCTACTATTATTTAGTATTCTACTAGTTTCTTTTCTTCTCTTAATTCTTAATTGAAGAAATAATTGGAAAATAAAACAGCAAGTACAAAAATGAGTAATAACCCCCAGTAAAGACTGGTACGATTCAATTCAACATTTTGTTCATTCGGGTTTGATTGTGTCGTAGCTCTATAATTTGTATTAGGTTTATCGTTGGATGAACTGCATTGCTGATATTGACCCCAAAAAAGAAACGGTAGGTACAGCTAGTCCATGAACAGCCAACCATCGCACTGTAAAAATTGGATAGGTTCGATCTATGGTCATTTTGTCCTCCTAAAAAGATCTACTAAATTCATCGAGTTGTTCCAAAGAGTCAAAACGGCCAGTTATTAATGGAATTCCTTGTCGGCTCTCTGTAAAATATTCGTTTGGACGAGGGCTCCCAAACACATCGTAAGCTAAACCCGTGCTGACGAATAACCAACCCGCAATGAATAGGGAGGGTATAGTAATGCTATGAATAACCCAGTATCGAATACTGGTAATAATATCAGCAAAAGAACGTTCTCCTGTGCTTCCAGACATGCTGAGCTCCACATATTCTTGTACAGTTAAAGGGGGA
>JAMXBB010000074.1:0-22875 GCA_024138015.1 Lumnitzera littorea | reverse complement strand
TCGAGACATTACAAAAGCCAAGGTCGTGGCACACTAACATAGAGCAGTAAGATACTACAATTAGAAAGTAAAGCATAAGGTTTTCTAACCCAGAGATCTGGTTTGTTGTAAGATGGAAGTATTAGGTATGCGAGCAAATTAGGGAAAGCTTGACGCGAATTGGAAGGATCCTGTCAGGATTTGGGAAGTCATTGGCAAAGGGGCTTATCGACTAGAAATGTTAGATGGATCTATCATCCTACGAGCTTGGAACACCGATAATCTGAAATTTTATTTCAATTAATGTCGGATGATTTCTACTATCACTCATCTAGCGACAGCCAATATGCTTGTAAGATTTATTTATGACAATTATATATTTGATGTCTTTTGTGATTTGGTTATAATTTCCGAATGAATGAGTTCTAGGCTGTACGGCAAATGAACTGATCTAAGTTTTAGCCTAACTCGGTAGAAGAACTATATAAATTAATTATACGGTCGAGTAATGTGGCTAGTCCACATCTCAAACAGTTAATAGATGGTATAAAAAATGGGTGTGTGAAATAAAATATGCCGAGAAAATAGGTGTGCGAAATAAAACATGCCTAGAAGCAGTGAGCTTGTGAAATGAAACAGGTTGAAAGTTAATAGGGCATATGAAACAAAACATGCCAAGAGATGATAGGCTTATGAAATAAAACAAGCACAGAAGTGATAAGCTTGTGATGTGAAATAGGCCAAAATATAGCTGGGCGTGTGAAAGAAAGCATACCAAGAAACAAATGTAGTAATTTAAAGTATGTCGACAAAATGGAAGCGCGAAACGACATGCAATAACCATACGAATTGTGAAAGTGCAGTTATGTGAAATGACATAAGCATTCAGCATTGCCTTGATTATATTCTAATCACTAATTACACGAGAATGCAATAAGCCAATACAACAAGTTCTACGTCCTATTCTCAAATTTAGCAAAAGTGATTCTTAAATCTTTGGCTAGGGCTTCCTTGGCAATTGGGTTCTCGGAGCGGCTAACTTCTTCGGCATTAGCTTCGTTGTCACTATCATTCATACTCTTGGTACTTGTCTCATCACCTTCATCTTTGTCGGCATTACTAAATTTGTCGTTAACGCCAACAAAATCAAGACACGAGAGGTCATAATCAGGATGAAGCTTCAATACCTCCTCCCTTACGACTTGAACCACTTCCAACAACTTCTTACGTAGAAGCCTCTCGTATTGCTGACTGGGAGTGAGTATATTAAGAGCCTCTTCAATTGAAGGTCCTTTCTTCATAACCTCCTACAATTCGGCCACATGGCTCTATAAGTTCAAGTTATTAGTCTCCAGCTCCTTTATCTGCATATTGAGCTTATCTTCATCATCGCTCATTGTGCAAATAGTTTGGTCGAGGCCCTAGTACTCTTCCTTCTTCTTCTGTAGCTCTTCTTTTAGGCTTTTGGACTTTTTGTACTCTTCTTCTATTCTAGCCTTCATGCTAGAGACTTTATTGGCGACAAGGTCATGTGCCAATTTTTTGACAGCAAGTTCTTCCCTAAGCTTTCTCGCCTCCATCTCAACCCTAATTCTCGCATTTTTGACAGTAGCAGTTTGGGCTTTTGATGTATTGTATGCATCCTCAATTTTCTGCAGTAAATTCAGTTATTATAATCAAGAATGATTGGATATTACATAGATATAACTGAAGATATTACCTTCTTTGCCTCTCTATCGGCCTCGTCCAAGGTTGTAAGAATGTGGCTACTCATCTAGAAAAAGAGTATTAGTTACCTAAGCAAGCTAGATAATTAAAAGCAATGTTTATGGATACTCACATCATAAAATTTGGCCGTGACATGGGCCTTACTGTAACCACTGACCCTATCGACATCCTTCTTGGCGATATCTTTATCTTTCGAAAGAATGACTCTTTCCATTAAAGCCAAAGATTTCATCTTATCTCCTAAGGCCGAGTCAGTGTCTAAAATTTGATGGCTCTAGCAAGGGATGAAGTACTCATCGACCTCTCTGTTTGGCATGAGTTCAGCGCTACTGATGTCGAAAGCTTTAGTATGCATTGCCTCCTTTGCTGGTTCGTCTAAGCCTTTAGATTTCTTGATAGGTGGTTGGTTGGTAAATTTCTTCCTTAGTCTTTTTTCACCACTTGGATCTACTGCAATCCCCAGCGATGAGCCTTTTGTGGCAATGGCATTATCATCCTCTACTTCGGGGTATGTCTCTTGATGCTCGCTACTACTTGGCTTGACGGAAGTTTGAATAATCACGATTGGAGACTCTTCAGAACAAACTTTGGTTGGTTGTATATTCTTAATCTCCTTCATTCTCTTAGCAGGACGAGAGATCTGTACAGCTGTTTGCTTTATTGTAGCTTCCTTTGTCGGTTTCTTTGCGATGGCAGGCCGTATGGTAGCTTTTGAGGTGGTCCCCCTCTTATTAGCCTTAGATTTCTTAGCTTTGGCTTAACTTGGTAGCTTTGTAGGATTCACCTCTCCAGTACTCATATCTACAAGAAAAGTAAACCAATTAATATAAACATGGGAAAAATATGAACTTACATTTTCTATGTCGAGCAAGGCTCAAAGGTCACTATTCTCCCCCCAAGTCTCGAGAATGACTTTCCTTGTAGCTATACTTGGCCTGGTGGTAACACATCAGTGTACCTTCTTTTTCAGAAAACATTGGTTTGCCATTTTCATAACGTCGTATAATTCTCTCGGCTACTTAAAAGAACATTTTGTTTCTTCTTCTCTCTTAAATCTTCTTCGCTTTTGCTGCATCATTCGACATTAGATCTATATCCTTTGTATGTATTGGCTCAATCCATTAAGTCTAGAAGTCCAAGTCCAAGTCTAAGTCCTCATCAGATACTATTGATATGAACTTATCATACCACTTGTGAATCTTGGACTCTAACTCATTCATGAACTTATGCCCATGCCTTGCAGCAGTAAAGTACCATCCATTAGGCTGCCTATGGACAGTAAAGAAGAATCTAAACAATTAAGGCATAGCCCTGACCTCAACTTCTTCACATATTATCTCAAAAGTCGCCAGAAGCCGATATGTGTTGGGTAAGAACATACTCAGCATGACTTTAAAATAGTTGAAGAAGTCTTGAACAAAAGGCGAGAAAGGGAAGTGTAGATCAAAATCTAGATACTTCAGGTATATATGGAACTCGCGCTCCTGTTGAAAGCATACTCTTTCCCTGTCTCTTAGACTCCTCAAGTTCCATGTTCCAGGAAGATCTCACCAATATCGATTGTACTTTGTGATGAGAACTTTGTCGATGGAACTGGCGGTCCCATTAGGAGAATCACGAAAGCAAGCTATTGTGTTGTACAGATATTTTGTTGAGGACCTGCCTTCCTTATCTTTAGGATAATTATCTATAGGAAGCTCATTAATTCAAGCAAGTTTATCCCACCTTGCCTCTATACTAT
Organism: Lumnitzera littorea; assembly: GCA_024138015.1. Lineage (NCBI taxonomy): Eukaryota > Viridiplantae > Streptophyta > Magnoliopsida > Myrtales > Combretaceae > Lumnitzera > Lumnitzera littorea. The sequence goes on along the minus strand of JAMXBB010000074.1, from coordinate 19,427 downwards.
AGGCTGAACCACTTGAAGAACATGTTGCCTTGCTCTTATTTTGGGGGGAAATAGTGGCCTCAGTTTCTGTTGCCTCAGAATCGGATAAAACAAGTCGATGAGCAACTTTGTGAACCATACTTGGACAATTGTATGAAATGAAATAATGGAAGTCGAAGAATGAGATTTTGAAGATTGGAAAACGAACGAAAATTTTAGGTGCAGTCAAAGGAGTAAAATCTGATTATGAACAGTACCTTATATATGGACGATTTGTTCTCATAACTGCAAATCTACTTTGACAGTATTGATGTGCTGATATGATAGTCCCACAGATTGTTGACACATGTTTCGTGATAAAAATCTAATGGCAGAAAACTTTCTGACAGTTATTAGGCTTACAACAAAATGATGACCTAGGTGACAAATGTCATGCTTACAGCTTTTTGGTTTCCCAAACGGGTGAGAGTTTTGAAATGGTGACGTTTCGGCTGGGATATGATCCGTCTTACTTCTCATGTTACTCGACATAAATCCAAAGAATCTTCCCTCACTTGGCCTTTGCCGCTATATATATATATATATATATATATATATATATAACTCCCTTTGTCGTTTATTCAAACACGGGAGTTAGGGGGCAAATGTTGATAATCAATTTTCGCTCAACTTACACTTGTCCTTTCATCGGCCGAGAAGCCGAGTAATCGAATCTCTCGGCATTCGCATTCTGTAAAAGAAACTCGGCACTTAGGCTGAGTAGAAGAAATGCTCCTGGTTTGAATTCAAATCTATAGCGCGAACAGTTATTATAAGCATAGTTATATTTTACAACCGCTTACTATGCCTACATATCAGGGGAGATGTTAAGTCAAGAGCTCTCTACGTGTCTTAACAATTATCTCGACAACCGTCTTAAACACAACAACTGTTTATAAATACCGGAAAGAAACTCTATAAGAACTCTCAAACACTTCTTATTCTCATACTTACTATACTAAATGACCATTCTAACTTAGACATCGGAGTGGCTACATTAGACTGGCCCCAATATCAAGTATTTTACTCTATTTTGTAGGACTATTTCTTGACCCCAAAATTCACCAATAGTAGTACCTAGAATCAATACGTATAATGTAGTGCATGGATACAATTTTTTAAACTCATCAATCATGGATTTCTAAATGGTATTTGTCAAAATTGTAGCTAATTGATGAAGTAGGTAGAATTTGAGCTAAGATAGGAACTGCATTTGTCTTGAGAACTTCGAATTGATGTGATCATATTAGATATGTATAATACGAATATTGACATTTCTTTTTGTCAAATACCAACATTGAAGCTAGAACATGTTTTTGATGTTATATTAGCTCAAAACCATCCAAGATCACATAGATGTTCTTGTACAATTCAGTAAGAAGGGGAAAATCTTACTCTAAAAGTTGAAACTAAAGTGCATTATAGGAATAATTACAATGGAATGGATCAATATTTGGACGTAAGTTTAACTAAGAGATTAATGTTTCAAAAAGTTCAAATAAGGGGCCAACATTTTAAAAAGTTCAAATAAGAGACTAAAGTTTTACAAAGTTATTCATACAAGGGATTCGTAATAGCCAATTTATAAAATTGTTTGAATCATATTGTGAAATATTGATCCCCTATTTAAATTTACTCTTAAATGTTGATTCCCTCTATTATGATTTTTCTATGCATTTTGTTATATTTATGACATAATTAGGTAATACACAAGATATCAATTGCATGTTGAAAATTTTTTAAGGTTGAGAATATTATTAACATCATAAGTTAGATGAGCATAATAGTAATTTTAGGATGATTATAAGCTTTAATTGCATAAATACAATTAGAGAATTTGTTAGAAAGCATAGTTAGGTGTACTTGATGAAAAAAATATACATCTTGAAGAAAGTAAGTATGCCATTGAATAGTTCCTTTAAAAGGATAAGTATGACTTGGTTGTGCCATATGATCAATTAATAGTATCCTTATACAGTTAACCTAAGTAAAGTTGTGCTTGATATGTGTTTCCAATATATTTGGTTATGTTCTTTGTTGCTAAGTATATTTAGGGCTAAGTGTTATCACGTCGCTTGATCATCCTTATTTTCTTTTTTTCCCCAAAACTTGACCATTCTTATTATTTGTTTGAGTTTATAAGTGTAATTTGTATCAATAACATACTATATTCTTAGTTGTACTTACATTTGTGATGTGTATGTTGGATGCACCTATATTTCGTTATTATGTCACTTGATAGCTATTATTGACATAGCTTGACTATTTTCTATTAGCATTTGTTCATGACATAGCATGTGATGCAATCATAGGTTTGAACCCCTAATCACATAGCCATTAAGAGAATGGGGTCCTAAGGAGGATGGTTGGAGCTATTATAAGATGTAGGGATCCAAATAATTACAATGTAGGGTATACTATTCGAAATGCGCGTAAGCTCCACTTAGATGCTCGAAAGGAGCCATTTGAGTGGTAATCTCAAATTAAAAGGCCATTCAAACACCAAAAGACAACCATTCGAATGTGATTGCTTGGTATTATATACATAGAAGCACCATATGCATCATTTAAGTGGTAGCTAGGTTGCTGTTTGACTAATACACATGATTTTAGATGAGGACAAAGGTGTTATTTGTAAGCCCCAAAGTTCAGCCAAGTAACCGTAAGATTGAACTTAGAACCCAAGGTTTAGGGCGATCGGCTAAAGGATCCGATCACACCCAAATTATAAACTATTGAGAGAAATATTAGTAAAAATGACCCCGTAAACTTAAATTTAAGAAAATAAATAGTAAAATAGGAGACTATAAAATTTTCAAATTTTAAGTATAATAATTGCTAATTACTGAAAAGACAAAAAGTGTAATCTAATAACTAATAAATTACTAGAGATAGATTATATATATACTAAAAATTTTAGAATGACCAAAATAATATTTAAGAATGTTCACGTGTACCCCACATGTATTTACGTATAGATAAAAATACGCGTAATTACCTAAATTGGCCGAAAACTAAGCAAATAATTAAAGAAAAATATAAAATAATTATGGAAAAATCAGAAAAAATCAGAAGAGGATAAGCTGATGCAAGATCAGGTCGTGGTCAGAAAAAGAAAAATTAGCCAATAAAAATTGAACAACTTAAAAACAAAAAATCAAGGAATTTGGACAAAGTCTTGTCAAATTAATACATAATAATTACAAAAAATCGTCTATAAATAGCAAGAAAAATTCAGAAGCTCATTTGGACAGATACAAATCAGAGAAAATTAGAGAGAGTTGAAAATTCGAGAGAAAATCCAGAAAATAAAAAAAATAAGAAAAACTATGCAGTTAAGGATTTTAAAGGGAACCCACACTAGACGAGCAGCTGGAAGTGGATGGCCACCACCACCACACGGTGGTGGTAGCGCCCAGGCCGGCCGACAAGGCCACGGTGGCCCGCGGTGGCCGGAGCCACCCAAACCGGTGAGTCCAATTTCCAGCCCGATTCTTGTGTAATTTTGTAAAAATAGTAAATATGATTAGAAAATTATGAATTTTGTTATTCTGGAATATTTTTGTATGTAGTTTGTAGGAAAAATATTATTTTGATGAAATTATATCCCGTAATATATGATCCCTAAGAAATCGTGTAAAACCGAGCACATTTCGATTTAGAAATAAATGACCTTAGGAGTGTAGTTTCAAGCCCAAAATTTTTGTGTAGATTAATTAGATGATTTAGAACAATGCTATGAAGCCTGTTTTCAAAAATTAATTTTTGAAATTTTTAAATAATTTTTAAGCCCTAAAATGAGGCATAAAATGGGTAATTTGGAGTTAATTAGGTGATTAGGATATTAATTACTGATTTAGATAGTAATTAGATGTTTAGGGATGTTAATCTCTGATGTGGAAACCTAATCCTAGTCTATGGAGTGTTAAGTGTAAGTAATAAAGGTGTTATGTGGTAAATGTAGAAAATTAGGAATATATAGAATTGAAAATTAATAAATATGGAAAAATTAGGTTTAATTAGATAATAAAATAATGAAAATCAGAACATAACAAATCTGAAAAAAAATTCAATTTTAGGTAATTATATGAAAAATGTAAAAATTTCTCACAACATGAGTAAATTCGGTACACTAATACGGATTTACGTGTACCGGATGGAATAAAATGCTGACTAGGGGTAGTGATCGTATTTAGGGTATCGGGAAATAATGTGATTAATTTCACATTATGGGTTGAAACGCATTTCTAGGGTTGGAATATAAAACGCTACTTAGAAAATCGAACTAAAACCTAATTTGGAAATCGATGCGAAAACCGAACCTGAACCTAACCCCAAACCTAGAATAATTGTAAAAGATTTAATACCTAGATAATTAGGCATATTAAACCTTAAACAAAACCTAACAATAAGCGTTATATGATAAAATGAACTTATAATATTTATATGAAAAGCTGAAACTACGTTCGTGTTATAAGGATGATCGGCGATGGCCTGAGCAAATCGGACCTCGAGTGAGTGAGCGAGGAGTCGAGGTAAGTTGGGATTAATATGATGCTGTATTTTGGAGGCTTAAGATTATACTTGGTTGTGCTTGTTAAATAGTTGAATGTGTGCATGTGCTTGATTATGGGTGATGCTATGATTCTGTTTGTTGCTCTGGCACATATTGTATGAATTGTATGTAATGATTGATCACCCTAAACTGGACTTAATTAAATATACGACCAGTAATCATAATCGAACATGCATGGCAACCCGTTAGGGAATTTAGGACTCTCCGGCCAAATACCGACCCCTTCGGAAGGGATAGCGCAAGATTGCAAAATGGTCCTTTCTTCATCCTCAGTCAAACTAAGTGACAGGAGAGGAGGTCGCGGCGAGGGTGAAGGCAGTGGTTCGAAGGTAGTTGTGGGAGGAGCAAGGTCTCCATTACACAAGCCTGGGTTTGGTCGTGAGCTGTTGCATTAACGGCAATTCCTCAACCCGGATTAGAGCGGACGCAATTTCTCTAATCTCACGACGGGCCGGACAACGTCGTGCGATGGCATTTGCTTGCACATGCATTACACCTAATAAGTGATTGAAAACCTTGTTGTGTGTATGGTATAGTTTTAAGTCCTCCGTCCCTACTTACTGAGCTGTGGTTGCTCACATCCCTATAGACATCGTGCAGGTGCTGGCTAAGAAGCGGCATCAACTACTCGGAAGCTAGCAACTGCTGGATCCTGGGGAGTGAGGAAAAACATTGAAGAATCAACTCATGTTTTACTTTTCATTTCTGATTAATGTAATAACTGAATTATAGTGACTATATATAACTTTTCTCACTTTCTTAAATGATTTGTTTAAATTGCAAATTGTCTACTTCAAAGCGGGTTAGTCGTGGACGCCTTGTGTAGATCAGGTCTAAGATAGCGGTTGTAAGGCCAACTTCTATCTTAGGATGGTTTACACGGCGGGGGCTGTTACGACTCTACCGTTTCGGGGCGTGACATTATTATTTTCAATTTATAAAATTTCCATTTATTTACCTTTTTAGCACCAAACTTCTTAGGAATATATATTAAGAATCACACATTATTAGCTTATATCTTATATTGAACATATATTAAAAGCATCTCTTAAGTGTTTGCAATTATTGAGTGACTATTTAATCCTCTTTAATTCCTTAATGTTCAATATAAGATATATATACGTATATATACATATATATATATAAATTCCTTAATGTTCTTGCAAATCAATATTGATTATAGCACACTTGTTATTGACTTTTCATGCATAATGTGGAAAGATTTGACAACTCATGTCTTTTAGTGATATAAGTAATATTACACATAGAATTAGATACAAAACCAATTTGTATTTATCGTTCATGAATCATGTTTAACAATATTTACATTCATATCCTTTTATTTATGTATATTATATGTGAAAGCCTAAAGGTAAATTAAGTCCTAGCTTGGTTCTTATTTTGTTATGTGCCTACTTTGTATGTAATTTAGGTCCTTTGCCCTTATGCTTTAGCATAGCATGTAGGGGACCTATAGGCCATTATTTTAAAGCTTAAATTTTCTTAGCTAAAAATGCTTAATTTTCAGAAGTTTAATTTTATGTATATAGAATTTCATCGTTGGTTATTGTGGATCATATAGATTGTTCTGTTAGGTATATCCAATTACTAGTCAATTCCTAATCTATTGTTTCGATTTAGATTGCTATACATACAGCTATAGTTTTCCCAACATATTTCCAAGTTTAGGGTTATCTCCATGTAAAGTTTCTGTAGTAATATACAGACTAGTACATGTCATATGCACTAGTATAGCATGTATCGTACTAGCTTTGTGTTGTGCTTGTTAAGAAGTGTTGATTTATATATACTGTATTATGTATGATGTGATCAGGACTTGTGCTTAAGACTAGAAGAGAATAAAGTATGAATTATGCTTCAAATATGCTAATTAAGGAGCTAAGAAGTGAGTCGATATGAGCCAAGATCAAGATGAAAGCATCTAAGCTCGTAAAGAAAAGTGTTTTGATATTAGCCTTCCTATTTAGATAGTAGTTAAATACAATATTCATAGAATGCCTTAGGCTACTAGCTAATGGCAACCTAGCTACCATCTAAACTAAAAATCTAGATAGCAAAATTTAGAGGATGTTTTACTTAGTTTTTATGTTAGAAAACTTTACCTTATTTATGAGGATGTCATTAGGGCATTTGAGACTCATATTTACATTTCATTTGCGATCATCTCACATTGTTTTTTATGGGAGACTTTTCTTTAGTTTTTCTTGTGATTATTGAGTTTTGATTCTCTTTAATATAATAAGTTCTCATCAATCTATCTAAATTGCAATGAATCGGTTACTTAGACATTATGGGTATTATCAATTTCTACTTAACATCTAAAGGAGTTTTATCGATTATGCGTAATTGCCACGCTCTATAACTTAGGATGTAACCACTTTATTGTATATTTAGAGTAAAATATGGATATGTTAAGGCTTAAGTACTTGCTAAAATCTACAAATACCTATATTTTCATATACCACATGACTCTCCAAAAATTACTTTGATAGCTATATTATTAAGCAAATTAATAATTCTCAAACAAAAGTCTTTTATATGATTTGGTATCTTTTTAGAATCGAAATTAACTACCTGGTAAACTCATACTAAAGAGTCTTTACACAAAAACATAAACTTTACTAAATCTTATTGTCTCATAATATGCTACTTTAGTAAATACTCTAACCCTCATCATAGGATTCTAAATTTGCCTTTATATTATCACTTGTCCCATCCTTATAAGACATATCGTAACCAAGTTAATCATATAGGTCCATATTTATAGCATTGCTTGTTTCTAAATAAAAATATCTTCAAAGGGTTGAGCAAAAAGCCTAGTATATATTCAACAAATGCGCAAGTATGCTCACACAAGTGCAAGCATAGACATGTCCTTTTCTAACACAACACTCATAGGTTCCCATCATTTATATAAATCATTCAAGTAACATAACTTGGGATCATTCTTCTAAAAGAAAATTCTCAACTATTGAACTCCATTCTTTCATCACTTTCTAAATACAAAGTATAGCATGCATAGATGTCAATATCTATAGTTATTATTTATAAAATCCAACTTATACTCCAAATGTTTCATTCTATATATACATATTGATCTCCTTAATCAATTATGGATATCTTAACTCGTTATTACACACATACACATATATATATGTATATTCACCACCAATAATTTTTTTTTGGCATAATAATATTAGCTAGTTAATTAATTTGTACTTTTAACTAACAAATTATTATAACACCTTATCTTATTAAAACTAAGTATCAGATTTACTACATATAACTGTTAGATCTAAAATGACTATTTGCTAGGTACTATAACCAACTATATAGTTTCATGAATTAATTATTACTTATTGCATAACTAACTTTTAGTTATTATATGCCTTAGTTAATATAATTGTATATCAAGATATATCTGACAACCATAATTTAATTAAACTCACTTTCTTTCCCCATTTTTTTCATTGTATTTTGTTCTTTTTTTTTTTAAATGGCTTGTCCCCCTAAAATATCTAAGGGCTGATTGCGCATTAGGAAGGGGTCAATTGATCGATTTAATAGCAAATAGTTGCCCTTAAGTAAATGTAGCCTTAGCTAGTGATTTTTCCTCTTTTTCTATTTAAATGTTTCGAATTTCCAAAACCAAAAGAAAAAAAAAAGCTTTCCTCTAAACATTTTGTGTTAAAATGAATCAAAATGTACTTGTAACATATATTTAATTACAAATCTATCTCAGATCTGACTCTTTCCCTTTTATAACTTTCATAATCTTGATTTTTAGAGTATCAAGACACAACAACATTTCATTTTTTTTTATAGTTGTAAAACTCTTGTCAACAAACTTTTCATAGACATATTGAGACCCATCAAAACCTTCCATGATTCTTGCATGCTTCCTTTTTATTCTCTTCATGTATAAACCTTATGATTCCTTTTAGCAATAGTCAACCATATCTTTCAATTTCTTAAATTCTCTATACAAGTTGTTGATTTCAAATAAGATAAGCTATAATCCTCAAATAATATCACCAATCCCTCTTTTCCAAAATCTTTAAATTTTAAGATCTAATTCCACATCACTACCTCCCCTCGTCCCCCCTCCTCTCTTCTTTCCTATGTTCTTAAATCATTAAGATGCTAAATTTAATCTCAAATTAACATGTAATCAATATCTTGCTTGTGAAAGATTTGACCATACCTTTTGTGATTCACTCTTACCACGCTAACTCTAGGTGCTACATCGAGCATTACTCACCAACAAACTCTAGGTTACTTTCTCTTATCCATAAATGTCAGAATTTTTCAATGATAAAAACATCAAATCTATCGTTGAAGATCCATACTTAAGTCAAATTGCAAACCCATATTTCTTCCATAGTTCAAGCACTACCAACATAAATACTATTGATACGAATTTCTTATGTAAGTTAGATAAAATCAACATAACTGAAAATTAAAAACCTATAAGGTAACCACCTTACCCCTATAATTGAATTCTTATATTTACTTGCAGATCTCTGTGATGTGTATTTGTTACTTCTATATTCTTCCCATTCATATGATTTATTATGTCAAGAATACCCTTATACTATAAACAATATAATAAATTAAAAAGAACTTAGAAGCAAACCCTTTTACTTTATGATGACACCTACAACATTAAGGGGAGCTTAGGCTTTTCATTTTCTTTTATTCCTTGTAATTAAGGTAGCAATATGATCTATAGGAGTTAATGCATGGGAATGCACATTGGATTACTAAGGTATGTAATTTAATAATTATAAAACTTGTTAATCATAATTTAATTAATGAGGAGAAATTGCTCCCTTTTTTTAAACTTATTTTACAAAACCCTTTAGTAATATTGACCCTCAATTTGATTGCAAACTAGTTTGTATTTGATATTATTAAGTAACATTTAGTATTTCTTATGTTCATATTCATTATTTTTCATCAAAACACTAATAGCTAAAAAATGTTAAAATTTTTTGCTTGTCTAACATTGAAGCATGATTCTTTTTGCATGCAATGGGGTCCTAAGGCTTGTATGCATAATATAATGTATATGTTTATGTATATGTGTCTATATATATGTATGTATATATACTAAGTATGTTTTTACTCATTAGCCTAATGATGAATTAAGGGGTAATAAATGTGTTTATCCTCTTGTTTGGACATGAGTAGATGGGTACTACTATGGTAAGGGGATATTAGTGTATTTGAATAGAGCTAGTTGAAGATTATAAGAAATAAGCTCACTGAACATAATATACTTTATCTCACAAGAATATATATATATACATATATATATATATATATATATATATATAAAAGAGGACAATGAGAAAATAGATGAAAATGATCAAGTGTTAGTTTGTTGTATTGAAATAAATGCTCAACGATTACTTTTCTAAAATACTTATAGCATTCTTGGTAGTGGTGGTTTGGTGGGGGGAGAAGGAATCCCGATTATGTTAAATGCTTATCAGGAATGTCCAACATCTATTTTTACCTACTTCTTTTGAACATCTTGATAGGTATTTGAACTAGTAGATAGTAATAATCGTTCGAAAGCTACAAATCCCTTGGCAATGTAAATGATAGATAAGTATGATATGTGTAGCCAAGTTGATCATTGTCCTAACATTATCCATTAAGGATATTTGAGGTGTACATAATACATAAGGAGAAATGGTGTGACTTATGAACTAGCAAGAGATGGTGATGCTATATTGTGTTTGGGAGGCTATGACAATACTATAGAGGAGATAATAATGTTAAAGGCTAAATAATGAGAGAAAAGTTTACAATAACCTATAAAGTTTCTGAATATCATTATGTTTATCTACTACTAATTTAAACATGTACAGTATTGTTATTAATGAATCTTTCTTCAGCAAAGTGTAGTTACTTAAGATTGGTAGTAAAATTTTGGTTCATAAGGATGTTATGATATTCGTGAAGGATGAAGATTTCAAGATAAACCTCTTAGAAGGAATTAAATCTTCTCAATTTACTTTATCTTAACTTTCCTTGATTTATCTCTTTAAAATACTACCATATATAATCAGTGGTTGAAGTTTTGAAATTACAAGAAACAAATTTATGTCATGATGACATCATAAGTGTATTTTAAAAAATCCATAAATCTTAACTATTGATTAGTAAATTAAAGGAAATTAAGAGAAAAAAATTCAGAGGATCCAAATTTTCTCTTAGAATATTGAAGTCAAGAAGTATGTTTCACTTAAGATGTTGAAAAATATGAATTTCCAACAAATATAGTTGATTTCACCTAGTAGTTTCGATATATCTCGAAGGCTAGTTTCGATATAGAGTCTTGATAGAATTATAATTTTTACATGTACAATTCTACAAGCTTATGATTTTATGATTTTACATGATTTTATGATTCTATAAGTTTCAATTTTTGGTAAAATTGTAGTTTGATAACCATAATACTAGGAGTCGATCAATCCATTTCAAAGACTCATCTAGCCAAAGACCTTAAAGCAACTAACTATATTCCTTGAATTTATTCGTTTCTAGTTTTATGTTCTTTTATCTTTAGTACCATCCTTATTTGTTAAGGATTATTAAGAACTTTGTATTTACTTTAAAGATTTTCAATCATTGAATAATATTGAGTTATAATTATCTCTCCCCCTTTCTAAGTTTAGGATTTTCACTAAAATCTCGTGCATACTTGCTGTCTAAGATTTAATCTTGTACTTATATTGCTATATGCTACATCATTAAGGTATCATTATTACATCATTTTCTATTTTCAAGGTATGCCTTTTGGAAGCCTAGATGTGAAACCTTGTAAATTTATTAAAAGAAAATGGTTATAAAGTTAAAGGCATAAGAATAATTATATATTTAAGCTAGGGCTAGTTTAGAAAGATAATATATAACTTGTGCAAAAGAAGACCTTAGACTACCATTCTAACCTCTCATTTACGTTAGAAACCCTAGGCAATCTCACAGTTCTCTCCAATGAATGTCTCTCAAAGTTGAAAACTTCTCACTAGACTAATAAAGAAAATTAGAGTAGGTATTGATTTAAGGAGTATCATAAGATAAGTATGTCGTTGAGGATTGTTAGAGAATTATTGGTAGAACTCCTTTTTTAAAAAGGTTATTATTGTTATTCTAGATGTACAAAGTGATTATATGGTGCTTGCACAGAAACATTTCTTTTCAAAGAAAGATTTCTATTCCTTCTTATTTTGATTTCATTAATATGATCTCTTTTTTAAGGTTTAGCATTGGGTTGTTTCTTTGAGATTCCAAAAAGTGAGTGATTATAAAATGTAAGATTTGATGTTAGTTGATGATTGATGACAATATTGGAGACAAAGTATGGTTTAAGGGGTATAGTAGGGGCTATGGAATGTGAGATCAGATATTGTAGTGATTAGAATGCATGAGTATGTGAGTGTAAGTGTATATGCTGTATGTATGTGGTGTTTGTAGAGTATGTGGCATGAAAACACATGCTATGTGTAGGTGTGTAGGTAGCATGTATTACATGTTGTATACTTTTTTTGTATGTGTTTATATGTATGTGAGACATATACATGTCGTGTGTGTGAGAGTTGGTGTAAGTGTGTGCGTTTGTGTACAACATATAGGTATGTGAGTGTGTGTTGTGTGCGTATGTTGTATACGTTACGTTCATGGATGTCATGATTCCAAATATGTTGCAAAGTGTGCTGTATGTGTATGTATTGTGTGAGTAAGTAACCTATGTGAAAGATAAAGAGAGTATTTGGTCCTTATGTTTAGGGAAGGAGATGAATGGTGGTTTAGGAGAATAAGTAGTGTAAATTTCTAAGTAATTATTTATGTTTGTGATGAGGAACTAGGCGTTTTGAGTTATCAATTCCATTGGGTCAAGCAATCTAGGAATAAGATACATATTTGTTTGCTATGCTTGTTTGGAGTAGTTTTTTAATCAAACTTAATTTAATCTTGGACTTGATAAATTTTGTATTGCTTATGCTTGGGTTAAACCTTTCTTTGGTAGGATCCAATTGGGTTGGTGATGCACTTGATGATGGGAATCAGAGGTGTCTTTGTCGACCCATCCATATGAAGTGCCGACCTCTTTTAAGACTCCATCCACAGAATCGAGGATGTTAACCTCGGGTCTTATAACTTGTGGCAGACTAAAGAGTCTCTAAAACATGGTTGCCCCATTACTCAGAGGGTAAAGGATGAGCACAAGTACACTGAGAGATTTTGAGCTCACCATGTATGAACTAGTATATCGTCATCTGAGGTCTCTAAGATCCCTCCCTTTTATTACGAGGTCTAAGCCGAGGTTCAAGGTCAACGATTGTTGACTTTATGAGGAATGAAGACTAGAACAGTTCAACACCCAATTGCTCTACCCATACTAATTTGTCTTTACTTCCGAAGCTCAACTAAAGAATGATGATTACGTACCTCACTAAGAACATGAGGGAACCTTCCAGCAAAAACATCTTTTATCATGATTTCCTTTTGTACCCTTGATTATTCCTTATATTTTACTTATTTTGGATTGTACCGTTTTAGTTTTTTTCCTTATATAGCAAGTAGCACTACTTTATATGTATATAAACCCTTGTAAGAGGTAGCAACCAACACATTCATCATCCTCTTGAATGTTATCAAGTATATTCTCTTATTAAGCTTGTGTGGTTTAGCTTTTCTTTTTCTTTACTACTCTTATCAAGTTCATATTCTAGATAAGGAATTAATGATAGGTGCCCTCTTTACCACAATTTGTGTGTAATATCGTGTGTGGTATGATCTCACTTACTAGCCTTGATGAGTCATATCTTAGGTTCAACTTGCAATTGAGCTAGCCATCTATTCTATTTCTTATTTATGAGAAGGACCCATTTCTTAAAGTCTAGGTAAGCTTTAATGGTCGAGGATAATCTTAGGTACATTAAATTTTATTTTGCTATTGAAGCTTAAGGTTTTGATTGGTGGTTGTATAAGTTGTATTTCTACTGATTAGAGTATCGAGAAGTAGTGTAATGTATTGTGTTGTATTGCTAGGTGTAGGGTTAGATGTTGTAATGGTATTATAAGTATCATGTGTTTATGATGGGTGCTATGAAGTGCTCTATGATACTTTGTTTCACACTTTAATAACAGCGTAGGGTGTGTTGTGAGATCCTGAGTAGTGTGTTGAGAATCTTTATTGTTATAAGTTATTGACATTGGAATGTGGTTTGTAGGGGGTAGTTGTGGTAATTGTTGGTAGTAGTAGTAGTCATGAATCGAGTTTACTAATCTTATTGCTAGATAGTTGTAGTACCTATGACTTATAAGTTTGAAAGTGAGATGTTGACACTAAGAGTATACGTTGGCATAGTAGAGACTAAGAGTGATGTTCATGGCAATAGTTGCCAAGGGACCCTAACTCACTACACAATGGATGAGAAAATAGATGGCTTAGTTTCAATGATGGTAATCATCGTGTTGAGGAAGTTCAAGATAATATCTGCCCAATTGATGGTAATCAAGTTGGTCACTGACCTGTTATTATTGATGCTTGACCTATTTTAAGTCGGTAGGTAAGTGTCTATAGACAATAAGAGATGGATGAGCAATGTTACCTTGTTACATACCAACTTGGAGGAGTAGATAGGATTGGGCACTAAGCTAGGAGGAGAACTGAGATGGAAGACGTTGTTGAGGAAGAGGAGGATGATAACTTTTATGAATATAAGGAGCCCTATGGTAAGCTCCTAGAGGCGTAGATAATGTTAAGGTACAGATACTGAGCTTCAATGGAGTTGGAAGTGTCAACAAGTACCTAGACTGGAAGGAGAAGATTGAGAAGATCTTTGACTTTCATGACTATGGCATCATGGATCAAGTTAGATTGGCTAACTTAGAATTCACAAAGTGTGTAGCTATGTAATGGAAGAAGTTGTAACCTATGAGGAGGTAAGAAGGTTATTGTGAAGTGAGAACTTAGAATATGATGAAGCGGGTGATGTAAGGTCACTTCATTCCCAAGCATTATGAATAAGACACATTCAAGAGACTTCAAGAATTGAAATAAGTGACAAAAATTGTAGATGATTATCTTTGAGAATTTTAGATGTTGATGATTTAATATGAAGCGAATGAGCATGAAGTAAGGACCATCTCTCGATTTGTCTCTAGTTTAAGGTTTGACATTAGAAACATTGTTGAAATCCATAGGATAGGTTCCTTGGATGAAGTTACACAAATTGCCCAAAAGGTAGAGAGGCAAAGGCCTATATTGCCTGGCTAAGCTCTTATTAAACAACTTGTACCTTAAAGTCGACCTTACTCTAACTGACATAGGAATAGTCGAGACGTAGAACAAGGCAATCCGACCTTTGAATGACTAGAGGATGGCAAAGGTAAGGCTAATACCTCAAAGGTTGAAGTGAAAAGAGATGTTGAACAAAGATCCAAAAGGAAGACTTAAGAAATAAAGTGCTTTAAATGTCTTAGTTCCGGACATATAACATCACAATGTCCTAATAAACTGGTCATGGTTATAAAGGGAGATGAGTTAGAGAATGTAGATTGGGGGGGTGGGTGGGGGGGTGTGGGGGGAGTTGGAGGATTAATTGGATGAGTGTAGAGATGTTATCGAAGGATTTCTTAACGAGTTATTGGGATGAAGAAGTCGCTGTGCATACTGAAAAAGGGGAAATTCATGAACATGGTTATACGAGGAGCTTTGAGCATGGCATTAATGGGAGAAACATAGAGAGAGAACATTTTTCACGTTAGGTGTATAGTGAAGAGAAAATTTGTATGTGTTACTCATTGATGGAGGGAGTTGTACGAATGTGGTTGTAGCAAGCTTGGTCACCTAAATCAAGTTGTTGACCTATCTTCACCCCTAACCTTATAAGCTCCATTGGTTGAACGAAAAGGGTCCCTTACATATGACCTAATAAGCCCATGTGCTGATCTCTATTGGAGATAAGTATATGGATAATGTCCTCTGTGACATACTGTCGATGTGTACATCCTATGTGTTGCTCAACCGACCTTAGATGTTTTATTGTTGAGTGCTACACGATGGGTACACGAATACCTACCTATTCCAGAAAGATGGGAAAAAGGCCAAAAGGGTAGTTCTCTACCTAATGACACCTTAATAAGTGCATGAGGCTTAGGCCGACTATAGTTGAGCTTAGAAGAAGAAGACATTGTATATGAGTTGAGGTGAATTAAAGCAGGTGATAGGGAAGGTTGATTTAATATATTTGTTGATAGTGAAGCAGCTACTAAAGGTTGTCGAGCTAGATTCCATCTTAGTAGAGGCTCAAGCTTTACCGGACCAATATGTTGACATGTTCAAGGATGAATAACCTAAGGGCTTACTACACTTGTATAGGATAGAGTATGCTATAGATCTACTCCCTAGTGCAAGTTTATTGAATCGACTTGTTTACTACTTGAATGTTGACAAGGTTTTGGAATTGAAGCGGTAGGTAGATGACCTGATTGAGAAGGATTTATAAAAGAAAGTATGAACTCATCTTGGCCTTCCTTATACTAAAGAAGGATGACTCATTGCGAACATGTACAGATAGTTAAGCTATTAATAAGATCACTATGAAGTCCAAAAATCTGATTCTCTGATTCAAGACACAACATGGATTATATGAATGGATGGTCATGTCATTTGGGTTAACTAATGCACTGAGTGCTTTTATGTGGCTAATGAACCATGCACTATGTGATCAAGATTGGTAGGTGTATCATGTTTTACTTTGACAACATTTTGATCTATACCAAGAACCTTACTGAACATGTTGAACACCGCAGAGAAGTGCTTGATGTACCCCAAGTTGAGAAGTTATATGGCAGTTTGAAGAAGTGCACTTTTTGCATCTCCGACATAATATTTCTTAGATTTTTAGTTGAAAAGGATAGAATCCAGATGGATGAAGAAAAGATCAAAGCCATAGTCAGTTGGCCAACCCTACAGTGTAGCTGATTAGATGACATATTGGATGAGCTACATGGAGCTAATAACAATTAGAAGGAAAAGAAGATAAGGAGTAAGAAGATCAGGCAAGCAATTTTATAGAGCTTCGACCTTTTACCTACTGCTCTCTTTCAACTCTACTGCTAGGGACTCGATCCTCTTTGCTTGTGTCGTTCCACTAGTCCAAGCTTTTCAATAAGGAAAAATCAATGAGAGATTATAAGGATATCCAGTCTTTTTCTCTATTCTATCTCACTAGCTTCTTCTTAAGCTAAACATAGGACTTAGAGAATTTCCTAATCTTCTCACACTTAAGATATAATGTCAATAATGTTTATAGTGAAATTGAAACAATAAAATCAAATAGCTTTTTACAACTTTCGCATTGAAGAAATAACAATGAAATAACAAAGCTGTTTTTGCTCAGTTTCTGACAATCTGCTTTAGAGTATTTTTAACTTTCATTTTTATATTGGGTGTATAGTACCCCTTTGATCAGCAACGATTTTAAAATAAAAAGACCCTCATATAACAGCTAGAAACAACAATTTTCAGATTTTCTCCATAATATTTTTGTTGAAAAATCAGTTTTGATATTGTAGAAGTATCTCATGAAAATAGGAATCAAATATTGAAATTCAAAAAAATTTCAAACCAAGCTGTTTCAGATTTGTTCTTTTGCTAAGCTTGTGTAATTTATAGGTTGCTGCATGTAATGATAAGTTCTAATCCTCTGTTGTCTTCATGGAAATTCAAATATTTTAAATGGTAAGGATGAGGAGATAAGAATAGATCTAACACTACTTATCTTAACTACCATGAACAAATCCTTCTTCAATATCTTTATTTGAATTTTGTCAATACAAATCCCATAAGAGATCAGGTTGGATTACTTACGGACATTTAGGCTTATTTGTAAGATATCTTCAAGATTAAGAATTTGAATCTAATAAACGTTATCTTCAAGAAACTTACTTATAATTGATCCTATTTTTTAAACTCAATTCCTCTTCCAATTAATGTCCTTATTATATTTCAATCCTTGAACAATTCTAATCGAGATTGTCAGAAAACTTGTTTAAATCTTAATCACTCAAATTTTCGAATCTAATTCTTGAGTATCCTCTTAAATCCCCATGGACTTTACCATCTCAGTAGAACGAAATTGAATATATTACCTAAATATACTCAATAAAGTGAAGCTAGGCCTTTTTGCACATTTGTCCAACTTAATTTGTTCAAGTTAATTAAAACAACTAAGAAACAGTAGTTGTACATAAAATGTACACAATGATGTTTTGATGTTTGCTGATCTACATTCTAATTGATGTTCTAATGTTTGCTGATATACATTTTGATAAGTTCAAACTTACTTTCTTCTAAACACCCTGTATACTTAAAAATCTTGTTAAGTTCATATAGATCTTTTTGTTACTATCAAAATATATTAAGGAAAACTCAACATTCTCCTCCTTTTTGGTGATAACAAAACAACATTTACACAAAAAACATGTATCAACACAACCATAAACAGAGGTTTGAACATTCTAACTAAATTTTAAACTTTTTGACTTTAGGAAGTTTTTGTGCCTAAAAATTCTCCCCCTTTTTGTTATCATTGAAAACAGTCAAATGCTCCCCCTAAATAGAATATATAAAGAATATATAAAGAAAAAGAAGAGATTCATTGATTGAAGAAACATAGTACATAAGTTTTGATAAGGCAAGAAACCTATGTAGAAAAGAAAAACTAACTAAACGAAAACAAATAACATGTTGGAGAGAACAACTGATACTAAAAAACTGAAAATATTACAACTTTTTTTGAGGTTTGGTTTTCTTGTGAGCTGTTGTTTTTATGTAAGTGTCCTTCTTGGCTGGACTTCCTTGAGCTGAAGAAATTTATTGAATAGATTTAGTAGGAATAGATGGAGGAACGAATAATGGTACATATGGTACCAAAGCTAGAGAAATTTCTGAAGCAACAACAGTTGTTGGCTCAAGTACAGGAGTGATCTTGAGGGATTGGTTCTTTAGAGGGTATTGTTTCATGAGTTGGGGGTTGATGAAGTGAGGAATTCGGTGAAGGGTTGATCTTATCTCATGTCTTTTGATCATTAAATTTTTCTTCAATGATCTTGGAAGTCATCTTTTCTAACTCTAGTTTATTGAAGTTCAAATGATTAGAAGAAGCTTGCTCGAGGTTGATTTGAACAGGTTCTGAGTCACTTTTGACTTAGTTTCTGAAATTGTTCTTACTTTTCCTTTTCTAAGTTTAAGATCTCCCCCCGTCATTAGTACGTACTCTTTCTTCTGTTTCTTTTTAGGTGTCGTAGCTTGCTTTCCTTTTCCTTTGGGATCTTTTTTTACACCTTCTGACCCAATTTCTAAAATGTCAAAGTCATCAAATCTAGCTCCTCAAATCTGTGACTCCCCCTCAAGTCCATACATAGAAAAATTTAAATTTCTTGTCCTATTATGGGGATGGATATAATGAGCTATATCCTCTGTAAACTACAGTTTGTTTTTCACAAAAATTCTTGTTTGTTTGAAAGCAAGTTCTCCAATTCTTTTACTTGGTATAGGCATTTTTGAAACCTTAGGAAACTTAACTCCCTTAAACTTCAATAACCTCATAATCATAGATCCATAAGGCTTACTATCTAGATTCCTTTGCATGTGTAGACACCTAATTTTTGCCCCTCTGTAGTCTTAATTTTTATTTTTACAAAAAGGGTCCTAATTCAAAAATAAAAATAATAAAAATATTAATAAAAGATAAAAATAATGAAAAATTAACAAATGATGAAAATA
>JAMXBB010000073.1:30000-33211 GCA_024138015.1 Lumnitzera littorea | reverse complement strand
AGATCTCGATGAAAGAATATATCAATGAGAAATTAGTTCGATAAGTTTAATGGATTTTGTCTATTATAGTATAGATGGTTTTTTTTATTATAGATATAAATAGAAAGAAAATTAACAAAACTCACTCGAAAAATGGAAGAAAAAGCCACTTCTTTACGAAAATCGAAAATTCGATTAGAAAGGAAAAAGATCCTACTATGAATAGAAAAAAAGAAAAGGGAATGAAATCTACACATTGATTCTTTTTTTTTTCGCAATTTTTGGTGAACCGTATGCATCAAAAGGTGCATGTACGGCTCTTTAGGGATACAAATTTTATCCTCATCAACCGACTTTATCGAGAAAGATTACTTTTTTTAGGCCAAGAGGTTGATAGCGAGATCTCAAATCAACTTATTGGTCTTATGGTATATCTCAGTATAGAGAATGATAACAAGGATCTGTATTTATTTATAAACTCTCCTGGGGGATGGGTAATACCCGGAGTAGCTATTTATGATACTATGCAATTTGTGCAACCCGATGTGCATACAATATGCATGGGATTAGCTGCTTCAATGGGATCTTTTATCCTGGTCGGAGGAGAGATTACCAAACGTCTAGCATTCCCTCACGCTTGGCGCCAATGAGTTTTTTAAGAAAAAAAGAATATGCCTTCGCCATATGAAATAAGTAATAATAGCACGGCACTTCGAATTCGATATGAGAATTTTTTTTTTTCAAAACATTAGATTATATATCGAAAGAGTAGTATGAAATGAAATTAGTATAAAATAAAGGGTATTCCCGATTTGATATTATCTATCGGAGCCTTTTCAGCGTCACAAACTTTTTTATTTTCAAATCCCATATACATACATATATAGAAAAAAAAAAAAAGAAACTTTGGGATTGCTGAATCACAGACGAGATAAATATAGATAAAGCAACGGAGCCATCATAGTATTTTTTAACTGCTCTGAAAGGAAGGATGGTAATTGGAGCATTTGCCGATCCGGATCGGATAAACCCCATATCATCCCTATTTTTTTTTATCTTTCTTCGATAGGAAATTCCATTGTAGAGCCGTATGCAATGCATAAAGGATGCCTGTACGGTTGCTCAATTCAATTCTATCTTTTTTTTTATTTATTATTCTTTATCTCCTCTCCTCAACTCATCATGCGAGATAGAGGAACTGTTTGTTATATCATCAGGGTAATGATACATCAACCTGCGAGTTCTTTTTATGAGGCACAAACGGGAGAATTTATCCTGGAAGCAGAAGAACTACTGAAACTGCGCGAAACCATAACAAGGGTTTATGTACAAAGAACGGGCAAACCCTTATGGGTTGTATCCGAAGATATGGAAAGGGATGTTTTTATGTCAGCAACAGAAGCCCAAGCTCATGGAATTGTTGATCTTGTAGCGATTGAATAAAAATAGCAGCGATCATATGCAAATACGCAACTTGAGATTTTATCTTCGTAGTATCGGGTTTCATCATATTTTATTCATTTATTATGAAATACAGAAGTAATTCATAATCATTCGGTTAGGATCGATCTAAACCAGCCTATTCAGTATGTATACAATTCTGCATGCCGACTATTAAACAACTTATTAGAAACACAAGACAGCCAATCAGAAATGTCACGAAATCCCCCGCTCTTCGGGGATGTCCTCAGCGCCGAGGAACATGTACTAGGGTGTATGTGCGACTCGTTCAGATCCCCCCCCCCTGGAACAAAATAAAGGAAACTCATTTTCCAGTATCAATGATCAGTACCCATGAAAAAGAGAAAAAAGATCTATTCTATCCTTCTATTGTGTTGTGTATGAAATTTATGGTTTCCATTGGTGCAAATCCAATCACTTCAATTTGGAATTGAAGATGAGAAAAAATTCCTCATTAGTAACAAGAGGTTATTCATTAAGCAGGGGAAATCCTATTTCCAAAGACGAAATCTTATGCTTCTACTCTTGCAAAAACGGACTAAGAGGGTCAGTTCCCCAGCTAATCTTCATAATTAAATACCGTTACTGTATGGGTAGATCTCGTTGTGAAAGACCTATTACTAGATAATTCATGAGTAGAGCCAAAAGAATGTGAACTGTACAAGTTAATTTACCAATAACCTTGATTAAATGAAGTAAGGGGCTCCGGTGTATAGAGAAGACCTCACCGTTTAAGACGTAACCATAGAAACGATGCAATCCACTATTTCTTTATTCATTTCTATTTCTTTTTTTTTTTTTTTTGATACCTAGAAGTGTCAATACAATTTCTTAGTTCGTTTCGAGGTAAAATGCCTAGAAAAAAATAAAAATTGTGGTCGGGAAGGTTATAGTAGCAAAAGCCATTGGAATTTTTATTTTATACATTGGAAGAATCCGTTTTGTTATTAATCAACTAGGGAAGAGGAAAAGAATAACTAAAACAAAGGAAATCGATTAGTTATTCATTAAAGTTTCATTTATTCAATGACCAGAATTAGACGAGGATATATAGCTCGGAGACGTAGAAAAAAAATTCGTTTATTTGCATCAAGCTTTCGGGGGGCTCGTTCAAGACTTACTCGAACCATTATTCAACAGAAAATAAGAGCCTTGGTTTCATCTCATCGAGATAGAGATAGGCAAAAAAGAGATTTTCGTCGTTTGTGGATAACTCGGATAAATGCAGTAATTCGCGAGAACGGGATATCTTATAGATATAGTATATTTATACACAATCTGTACAAGAAACAGTTGCTTCTTAATCGTAAAATACTTGCACAAATAGCTATATTAAATAAGAATTGTCTTTATATGATTTCGAATGAGATCATAAAATAAGAAAATTGGATAAGGACTCTGCCAGAATATTTAAAATGGAGTTCGCTGTGGAGAATGAACTCCGGGAAGGTAGAGTAGAAATTAGTATGATCAAGAGAATCTGAAAGATAAAGAGAATAGGATAAAGTCGCTCCAAATCAAATGAGAAAACAAGTCCAATATCCAATAAAAAAGGATTTTGTCTTACCCGATGCTTGGTTCTTTCTTACGATCCAACAATAAAATCTGCGTTTTATTCTCGAATTTTTCAAACACAATACAACATCAATTTGAGTTCAAATAGGAATTTTGTTTCAATTTCGGAGTAAGTCTTTTTTTTTTTTTAGTTATTTCTGGTTCTAAGACCGGTAGTTTTGTAGGTCGACTCGCTTCTTTCAAATTGTTTCTCATT